>JANHFK010002785.1:43871-55581 GCA_036250565.1 Sibynophis collaris | reverse complement strand
TTAGCCATTGTCAGGTGTTATTGTTGTCTGCTAGAGAGAGAGAGAGAGAGAGAGAGAGAGAGAGAGAGAGAGAGAGTGTGTGTGAGAGAGAGAGAGAGAGAGAGAGAGAGAGAGAGAGTGAGTGAGTGAGTAATTTTTTGTTCTTCCTATTCATGGCTTTTAGTTCTGCATGAGTCCAGTCCACTATTCCAGCTATATACAATATCTAATGACTGGAATTGTGCAGGTATTAATCACTTTGAGGGTATTTCCGCCACTGAGTATGGACTTTAAGATCTTATTCACTCTCATGATTTATTCAGTTCTTCTTGACTTCAGTGTGCTTTATGTTATCAGCTTGGAGGATGCCCAGGTATATGTAGTGATGATCTTCATCCAGACATCAAGTTATTTTCATAGTACATAGCACATTCCTTCAGTTTTCACTATTTTTTTCTAATAATGGTGACAGTGGCACATTTATCAAGTCCAAATTCCATTGCAATACTTAAGGTGCATATTGGGGCAGTGTTGAGCAGTGATTCCATTTCAGATGCTGTTTTTCTACATTACATCAGATCATCCATGTAAAGGAGATGGGATTGCCTGAGAAATCTTTTTGATGTTTAATATCCATGGCCTGGTTTGTTCAGTATTGTTGACAGAGGAATAAATGCAATGACAAACAGCACAGGTTATAGTGAGCCTTCTTGGAAGATTCCTTTCTTGATATTAGCCTCTCCCAGTCTATCATCATTGATCAGCAACTGTGTCTTCCATTGTGGCATTGTTTTTTGCATGAAGTGTTTGATGTTTCTATTGTCATTTCTAGGCACTTAACTAGTCAATCATGTGGCAGAGAGTTACAATCTCCTCCTCCTCTGCTGTTTGGCAAGTTTCTTTTTTGCTGGGATACCTTCTTTTCAACCAGATGCTGTTGGACTACCTTGGGTACAACACCACTTAGCAATTTGAAAGTTGTTGGTAAGCCCTGAGTCCTGCAAAGGAAAAGGGCGGTCTAAAAATCGAATTAAATAAATAATCAGGTAATTACCCTTTAGTTGCCTGGTGATGCCCTTTGTTAGCTCTTTCATTATCAAATAAGTTTCCCCAGATGTTAGCAATTCTTCAGTTTCACTTTCTTGAATTATGATGTTAATTTGTTTGGCTGGATGCTGACCAATCACATGTTTCATGCTGTTTTTCTTCACCTGCTGCCCACCAATTCTTGATCTTTTTTGCCCTTTTCTCCACCATTTCTGCTGTTATTACAAGTTCTTTCGTTTCAGATTCTTTTTATTCCTATCCAACTTCTTTTTATCTAAGCTGCATTCTTGTTGCATTTCTTTGGGTATTCCCAAACTTGGTCCCAGAACTGCACAATTTCTTATTTGCTATAGGTGTTTAGCTGGTGATTGCAGCTTCTCCTCCACTGATGGATTGGGAGAAATCTTTTTGATTCAACTGAAACGGGAGATCCTACCTGTAGTTACAATTTGAGTTTCATATCTGCTGATCTTCTTGGCTATACCTGTTATTTGCTGCTTTCATGTTTTCAGTGGTTCCTTTTCTAGATGACATTTGTCAGGTATTCTTTGATCTTCTTATTCTTCTCTTTCATCTGTTCTATATTTATTTGCACCTGATCTTACATTGCTGATCTTATTTTCCAACCTGATCTTCCATTTTGGGGATGGGTTATTTAGCCATGTTTCTCGTTTGTTGATTTTGCATCCAAGGTCTTCACTTACGACTGCACCGTACTGTATTTCAGTTGGTTTATTTCTTGTAGTGATACTGTAATATTCACTATTACAGTATTGGCATATTTTAAAAGTTGTACCAACTTTTTTTTAGAGCAAGCTTCATTGCAGGCAACCTTATTCTCTTGTTTTGTGGGGTTTTAGATGCTCTGTTATTTTTCATTTCAGCTAGCCTTGTTTTTCAGTTAGATGAACTTGTTCTTTCTGAGAAGACAGAAAGAAGGTACCTAGTTTGGAAATGAATTAGAGGGTGCCTGGTTGGGGAATGAATACATGAATACATTCAAAATTATTATTAATTAATCTCCTATGCCAAAGCATCTAGAAGCAGATTACAACATAAGCAATGATATAATAGATATCAGTACATTAAAATGATATTGAAAAATATTCATGAAAAAGATATCAGGGAAAAATATGGGTACTGTTGTCCAGTCATGTATCAAGAGAGGAACTTCTGAATTCAGGAATATTAAGATACCAGCAAAGTCTGAAGACTGTTCAAAGCAAATATTGAAGGCACTTAAAAGTGTAGCACATAGCACTAACAATATCAAGACATTCTAAAATTTTTCAAAGTTCAAAATTTTGGTGGAAGAGGATTTTTAAACCTGAATGGATACAAATAACTTTTAAAAGTTTATTTGATGCACCATGATGCCATACCAAAGAGAATTTAAAATCTTTCCAATTACCAAACCCAAATAATTCATGTAACTATATAAACTTATTTTTATTTTTAATTGCTATGCAAGGAGAGAAAGTTTTAAAGTATTGGGGAATAAGAAGCTGGTTTCTGATAAGTCAGGCTTACTCGATCTGAGAATGCATTTAATTCACCTAACTATGGAATTAAATAATGGATAAGTTATTATGCAAGTTATATGCATATTGTAAGACTGATTTCTTTAATTTTTTAGGAATGGCCCATTTATTATGCTTTTGATGCACTAAAACATTGGAACTCAAAACTGAATAGTTTGCCCAAGCATTTTCAATATAATTCTATCAGCCTATATTCTACTCAATCTGCTAATTGTTTTTAAATTCAGATAAAAAGGAAATAGTGTTAGCCAACTTGGCTTCCGTAGAAATTCACAAGCAGAGAAGCAAGATTATACATTTCCCACTTCATTAATTCAGCATATGAAAAATAATAGCACTCCAAATACTCTAGAAACCATAGATACAACCGAGAAAAATAATTTATCTGAACTGCATACTTTCCAGGTTTGAGACTTTTGTATGCCAGAGCACAATTTGTTATGAGAAATTAAAAAAAAACCTGTAGGGCATTCAGCATAAAACCAATAACTGAATTCATTCATAGGCTTATAATAGTTATTTTTTCCATTTAAATATTGAAACAAATACATAATACATCTATATAGCTTACATGAACTTTGGTACAGTTTTACCACTTCATAACATCAGCATAAGAAGAAGAACATCTTTGGAAAATCAGGCAATGGAGAGATTTGAAATATATGAATCCCAAATGGTTCAGATTATTTGTTATTTTATATTCTCCTTTCCTTTTTTTTCTGTTTCTCTCCTCCTGATTCTTATCCCCAATAATTATTCAAGATTGATCAATCAATTAGAAAAGGAATTTACTATAAGATCTTGTTAAGTCTTCATTTCTAGATAAAAGAATTAAAATATTGATAAAACCTATGCAATTAGACAATGATCTAGTAAGAATGTATTGAGCATCATCTAATTGTAACCCTACATTCATGGAATGGGGAGGGCAGAAGATAGCAAAATTTTGCCAGCAGTAAAAGCTGCTCAACAATGAAGCAGACTTGTCTTGCTTTTGTTGGAAGTGCTTAGACAGAGACTAGGAGGTGGTCACCTATTGGTGATGCTGTAATAATGGATTTCTCTACAAGGGAGGAAATGAAATATGTTCTGTGAGTTTAACAGAGTTGAGAATAATCTGCTAGCACACAGGTTCATCCATCTTTGGAATTCTTCTTTATTCGTTTCCAAAATTTGACTTTTAGTGGCTTTGTTTACAATCATAAAATTCTTTCAGCATGCATCTAGAGTCAATTACATTTGAGATACTTTCCCCCATTTTCTCTCTCAATCCAGTGCCTTAAAATGGTGTTCAGCATCTTAAAATACTGTACATCTTCTTTTCCACCCAGGATAAATTCAGTTTGAGATTCCTCCTTGTCATTTTTCATCAAACTAGTAAGAATCAAAATTCTTTTTTTACTCATGCAGTTTCAAGCAGGTATAGTGTTCTTCCTTTGCTGTAGCTTTCCTATTGATCTTCCAACTTTCCATTTCTAATCACTATTGAAGCACTGAATTTTCTTGGATGCCAAGTCCATTCAATCCCAAATTGATGCTGAAGAAAGTTAAATCATTACCTTTGAATTCCAAATCGTTGTTGATTATACTGAAAGCCTCAGTCCCCTAGATGTACTGCAATTTTTTTTACCAGAGTCCTTGTATAATAAAGATTTCCCTCTACCCAAAGTATCTCTACCACTCTTTATTAAATTTGACTGGCTTTTTCCTCGGTTCTCAATTATTTCTGACTAGGAAAATATCTGCACCTTTCTTTAAAAGAAGAACAAGGACAATCAAAATGTTGAAAACCTGTTTCTAGTTCTTTGAAATCTGACTAGGGTCACTCTGGAACATCTACTTTGTTTGAAAACTGTATTCAATCCCATTTGTTTATTGTTGATGTTAGTAGATTTCCAAGTTTCAGGAAAAGACTCTAATGATTGGAAAGGGGGAAAGGGGGAATAAAAGAAGAGGATGACTGGCAGCAAGGTGGATGGATTGATTCAGTTGCAGTGGTGATGAGAGCACCATTGGGAGATCTAAAAGATCAGGTTAGGGACAGATTATCATGAAGAAAATCTGTGCGGTCACTAGGAGTCAAAAATGACTTAATGGCACATAATCACATAGTCAAAATTTTGAAGTGGTGATTCAGAAGATCATGTACTTTTCCACTTTACAAAGCAACATCCCAAACTCTACCCATATCCTCAAAGCAACATCCCAAACTCTACCCCAAAAAGAAATATTGTAGGGACTTATTGAAAAGTCCATTACTGCATGTGGGAGACCTACATTCATCTGTCTCAGATTTATACAAGAATTATTATTGCCCTAATTTTAATATTTATACTCATGCCCCTCTGGCCTCTAAAGTGCTTATTCCAAATTTCATACAAACATTATTTTGAAAGATTGGACAGTTCAAAAGCAATTCAAGCTTACAAACGCTTCGCAAAAATCTAATCTTCACACCCACGTTCATTTGCTTTATAGATGGCAAAATGACAAATCTAGGAAAATTAGGTAGTATTTTTAATGGCTTTGCTGAAAATGCATTTATGTGAAATGATCACACGGCAGACAAAATTTTTGCACGTTTTTTCTTTAACCAAACTAAGCATAGCCCATTTTTTGTGCAATTCCCACTGTTATATATGTATCCTATGGAAAATCCATTAAGTTATTAAAACATTTGAAATGTGGGAGTGGCAAATCATTTTGAGTTATTGTTGAGCCAGAAATGGCCCTGCATGAATATTAAGTTCCTGGAAATAGAAAAGTCTAACTAATAACTAATGTTGAAAGTTCTAAACTGCCATCACTGAATATTAAATTAACTTTTTCTGGTAGAACAATAGTTAATCTGCCCTAGATGGAGTCTAATTCAAGTTTATGCCAGTTTTCTCTTTGTTATTTTTTTAAGTATTGTTTGTTCATTCATTCATTCATTCATGTGTGTGTGTGTGTGTGTGTGTGTGTGTAAGTAAGTACATTTGAGGGACATTACAACTGAAAACCCTGTAGTTAAATACAAGAATAGGAGCAAAGAATTTCTCCTGTTCCCCTCATATATTATTTAAAATCGGATTTGAACATATTTTTGTCACCAATTTACCTGGAAAGTAAAAACATTTACAGTATTTTAAAAACAATAATGCCCTTCTGGACATGCTTCAATTATTCATGGTACCATTGGTATCAACCATAATATCAATGTCTCCAATGTTGTTGTTGTTGGCAATTTTGAGATGTGTAGACTTCTTAAATTCTGGGAGTTAAAGTCCACACATCTTAAAGTTGACAAGTTTGAAAAATACTGTTCTAAGTAACCTGTTTCTTTCCAGGGTTGCACACTGAGAAAAAGATTTAAAAATTTGGGATACAGGTGATGATGCAGTGTCATATTCTACTAGGATGTCATTGCTACAAAAAGTATTACAGTTAAATCTTTAGAATAATGTTATGAATATTACTTCATAACAACTTGTGCAAATACATGTACAAACAGCCTAAGATGCAAACAGTAATCCTTATGTTTAATATTTTGGAGACATTTGAACATATTTTAGTTGCAAAGTTAGTTTTTTTTTCTGAGGGATGCAGGATTTACTGCAGGCATTTTTAATCATTTGCAAAAGCTTATCTTCAAACATATACTTAATACTAAAAAAAGCTTGAAAAACACATTAGTATGCAACTGTCTTTACTCTCAAATGTAATAAACTTCATTATAGATCAATTTTATGCTGAAAATTGGCAAACTAAATTATTTCCTTTGCTAGCTTATTTCTCTAGTTTGATCTTCTTCATTTCCGCTTGCCTTCTATTCATCTGAAGGTGCTCTCCAAGTTATTACTGTTCCTTATCTTCACTTTCAACTGATTCTTTATTTTGACATTTTACAAACTCAGGGAAATTCCTTGGCAACACACATTAAAAGAACGAATGGGAAAAAGATGTAAGTAAAGGTATGTGAATAGCAAAGAATGGAATTTTCAACACCACATATTACACAGGGAGATTTCTGCACCATGCTTGATTCAGTGAGAATCACAGATCATAGCTCAATGTCAACACTTTCCTAGTAACTAGAAATTCTCATGGCACTGCCATTTTTGCAAATTCCTGAGGAACCAAATTCTTTTTAGTTCTGTAGTCTTGATTATGTGCCATTAAATAAGTGACAATGCTTAGCAACCATGGAGATAGATCTTCTCAATCCCAAATCTGGTCTTTTGGGGCTTTTCAAGAGTGTACCTGTTGCTATCCACCTTTCTAATGGTCATCCTGTTCTATTTTTTTCTTTCCACATTTTCCAGAATTATAGAGGCTAGTCTTTTGCATAATGTATGTAGAATACAATACTTGAGCCTGAACACTTGTTCCTTAAGTGAGAATTCTGGATTGATTTCTTCTACAATTGTTTTTTCCCAACTATACATGGAATTCTTAGGAGTCTTCTCTAACATCAAAGTTCAAAAATGCCAACACTTTTTATCCCGTTTTTTTCCCCTTTGAAGATAGAGACATCACAGCATTTGACTGTGCAAGATCTATTACCCTATCATTAGTCTGCAACATATTTCTTGACATCTGATTCATTTATAGCTGATCCTAAGACACGAACTATCCACCACTTCAGTATCTTGTCAGTTCTAAGACTGCTTGCTATACTATCGCTGAGTGTTGGTCCCTTCCAGTCAGCCTTGACTCCTGGCAACTGCCTAGAGTAGTCCCTGCAATTTTCTTGGCAAGATTTCAAAAGTGGCTTGCCATTGCCTGCTTCTGAGGGCTGAGAGAAAGGGATTGGCCTAAGGTCACCCAGCTAGCTTTGTGCCTAAAGTGGGATTGGAATCAGTCTTGCGGTTTCTAGCGTGATTCGGTAACCGTCACAACAAACTGGCCTCACATTTATTATTGGCTTAGTGTTTTATATTTAATCTTAGTCCCTTTTTCACTGTGCTTGACTTCTATTACTAGAATTTGCAGATCATATTATTTCCATCTATCAGAGTAGCATCACCAGCATAATGAAGGTTGTTTGTTCCTCCAGTTTTAAAAACATGCTCATCTTCCAGTATATATCTAGCATGTAGCTTGAATACCCAAGGAAAGGTTACTCAAAGGTGTCTCTTTTGCTGACCTGGAGCCAGACTGTTTAACCATGTTTAGAGATCTTCATATTTAAAAAGATATCTAAAAAGAATATCTAGTTCTCACCATTCTAAAACCAATTGGTGCAATTTATAATTGAAGCCAAATATACTGTATGTCACTAATTCTTATATTATGGTCTGCCAGATGCTGGATGAAGATTAACTATTTAAAATCTTTTTGTCAATAGCAAAACCTTCAAGATTCAATTTGATAATACTGAAGAGTAACATCTAAAGTATGCAAATAGTAATTTTCAAAGATGGCATTTCAAGATCAAATATTTTTGGAGGAACAAACTTGTGAATGTTTACTCCTTATTTCCCTTGAGCTCCAGACATTATGATTGCCTTAATAGTATACCTTTATTTTCCTATGCAGATTTTTTTAAAAAGATAACTGCACTATTTTGCAGAAAACCCAATAAAATCATGGAACCAAGGGAAAATTGTGCAACTAAATGACATGCAAACTAAACTTACACACATTTAGGTTCTGAAAATTTGATCATACTCAATATATCTTATTAATTTGATGCTATTTGATCACATGGCATAATTAAGCTGTCAAGAATAGTGACACTGATTTTGTGTGCAAGTATCCACAAATAAGAAAAAAATAAAGGAATATAACATGAATGAAATAAATTGTAACAGGTTAACTAATATTACATATTATTTACAATTTATCTATCTCATTCTATCATAGTTTATAAAATATTTAAAAGCTTAACGATTTTAAGATGTTGTCTGAATGTATGTTCATTTGTGATGGATGCTTGTCACATTGCACAAGCAATTAAGGTCCAAATCTCTATAGAGAAATGGATCTAACTAAAATAGTTCTAACCCAGCTCTTGTAAGATATTAATGGTACAAATAACTTAAAAAGAATTATATAAATTAATGTTTACAAACTACTCTATATATTGTATAGCAGTTTATTACTAGTTCATTTGGGCATTACTGATCACATCCCACTGGATATAAGTTAACCTGGTTTTGAAGAACCATAAACGGGTAGTAGAAGTGTAAATGTACCATATGGTGTGTTATTTATTGTATGCCTAAATTAATTCTATCTTTTTCGCAATAGAAAAGGATTATATTACATAAATGTGTTACCCACTTTAAAAGCAAAGCTATCAATGAAAAATTTAAATAAATGAAAAAAGTGTGAGAGCTATGTTTTGTGAAAAGAAATAAATGCATGAGAAAAGCTTAAAAATAATATGGAAAATAGTCTTAAAAAGTTCCGAACACTTCGGGGGAAAAAAATGTTCAACGATTAAAATACTACTTTATCCCCTTCATTTCAATTCTCAATTTTCAAAACAGAGGCAACTTTTAACATATAAAAACATTCACATTTTAAAAATAATTCTACAGTCACCTCCCAGCCGGACCATTTTAAACACGGGCCTGCCCTTGAAGATTTTCCAGAAGCTTCAGCTAATGCAAAATGCAGCAGCATAAGTACCAGTTCTTCTAGAATTCATAGTACACCTCTGCTCACAAGCTACACTGGTTACCAGTCTTTTTTCTTGGTCTAATTCAAGATACTCTTTTTGATATTTAAAGCCCTACATGGCATAGTACTGGGTTATATGAGGTATTGTGGCTCCCTCATCTACCCATCTTACCGGATATGCTGTGGCTCCCACTGGCTTTGGAGCTACAGTTGGCAGGTCCTAGGCAGTGCGCCTTTTCTGTTGGGGTGGCCCATTTTATGGAATATCCTTCCTCCCTACTTTGGTATATATTTTTAGCTCCGTTATGCACGACGCAGAGTCACTTGTTTGTGAGATGAGTGACCACATAAAATTTATGAATAAAATAAAATGTTAAAAAAAATCATATAAACCAGCAACTCTGTCTATTTAGTTACTTTTCAGTAAAATGATACTGAAAAAATCCACTCCATTTTAACTCCTATGTCCATCACTCAAAAAAGTGAGAATCATATGACAACAATTAGCAGACCAATGATGAGGAAGTAAACTGAGAAGTACAAAATGTATAAAAAGGAAAGGATGTCTTTGGGATGTCTTATGTGACAGGGTCCTACTTTTTGTTACCGCCATTACACAATGTTGTCAAGAACCGCCATTACACATTTGTCAAGAACCTATAGCTGCCTCAAAAACAGTTCATTTCTTGTCATGAAATGGCCATTAGGACAACTCATATAATTATCCTGAAATTTGTCTTAGGATATGTCTTTCAAAAAGTCTTCTGGACATGCTTTCATGCTTTTCCAGTAGAGAAGGTCATTACCAAAGATAAAGTGCAGTGCCGTTAATCTGAATATTGTCCATGAATATTAATTTTAATTTTTAAACTAATGGGATGCTTTTTAATGTAATTTCAATGGGCAATATATTTGGATCTACAATCATTTTAATCAATCTCTATACTATACCAAGAAATAGTTTGTGAGCCTGTTTTCCACCAGATAAATTAAATATTGAGAAATTAAAGGAAATACATGGCCAAAGGATCTGAAGCAGGTGAACAAATCTAAGATAGTCTGCCCATTATTTGCTTAAGGAACCTATTTTATTATTCAGTAAGTAATAAATTTATTTTTTCTATAATCTTACATTAGTTTTAGAAAATTCTTGGGTGATAAGACAAATGAAAATAAAATTAACACAAAGGGGATACAGACAGAAATATGTTTATTGCCAAAATAATATTAATAATAATAATAATAATAATGGACAAAAAAAAGACAACAGAAAGTGGCTGGAATAATGACATATTAAACTAAGAATTTAGAAACATCTTACATTCTGCCCTAATGGCAGCACAGTTAATAAGGGCAAAAGGTCTTCTTGCAGCTCGCTTCAGTTGTAAGGTATTTCTGCAAACCTGGCGGGCAAGTTTAGTCAAATATGTAGTATGAAGAAAGAAAGATTGACGTGTCTTCACTGCAGATTTTGGACTACCAGTGTTCCGGACTGGTATGCCCTGAGTTGCTTGTCGTGACATATGTGTTCGGACACATGAATCCTGAAAGAAATAATAATAATAATAATAACAACACTGCCACCAAAAGTCAGTGGTTTTAGATGGGCAATTATACAAATCAATTTTTTTAAAAAAAACATTTTACTCTTCATTTTTTGGTCTATCATTGTATTTCCCGTTTTTAATATCTTTAGTCTATAACTGCCCAGAGTTGTTGGGAGACTGGTGACATATACATTTAATAAATAACAATAGCAATAATAACAGTAACAACAATAAAAATGACATTGAAGTTAAACACATTTCTGTCTGGAATCTCCTCTGTGCATTGATCTCCATCTATGCTGGACCTCTGAAATTATCAAGAACAAATCTAAAAGTTCATTCCATAGAAAGGAGCTTTACAATCTGAGACATGTTGAGACTGAGGCCGAGTGGACTTTTTGCATTATCCAAAAGGAGGTTCCAATATTTTGGCTCCCTGCTATTCTGTCACCTACCTCTTCTTTAGCCTTGGCCTCTTGGATGTACATATTCTGTGGCTGAAGAATAAGACAACTTCATTTCCTTACTAGGCAAGATACATGATGAAAATTTATCAAGCCAGCCAAGCTGGAGGAAGAGGAGTCAAAATTGAGACTGATGATCTGGAGTTGTATCAGGAGGAAATCAGGCAAGACAGAATGGGGAAGGAATGTGGGTACAGCATGGTTGGCCAAGTAAGTAAGAAATGCAAGAAGGAAATCATTCAAGGAAGTTATGTCTCTAAATACATACATACCGTATTTTTCAGAGTATAAGGCACACCTTTTCCCCCAAAAAAAGAGGGTGAAAATCTGGGTGCATCTTATATTCTGAATGTAGCCCTGCCACCCCCCCTCTCAAATGGAGTTTTCATAGGCTGAAAAAAGCCTCCAAACGGAGCAAAAAGCCCCAAACAGAGCAAAAAGCCTCCAAAGGAAGTTTTAATAAAGAAGCTCCAAACGGAGCAAAAAGCCTCCAAAAGAAGTTTCAGTAAAGCCCCAAACGGAG
>JANHFK010002785.1:24092-36447 GCA_036250565.1 Sibynophis collaris | reverse complement strand
TAGTCATACAGAGCCAACAACATTCCTCATCTCCAAAAATACTGGAAACTTCAAATGAGTTTATATTACAAGCTCCAATCTGGGTCGGTCACCGGGGCCAGAGGTTTAATCTTCCGAGCTTTTGGACTCGTTCAGGAGCCCAGGTTGAATCCTGCGACATTATCTTGGTACATGTGTATTTGTCTTCATTCATAAATTTATATTACACCTGTGTTGTATTGGCTTCCAATTAACATCCAAGAACAATTCAAAGTGCTGGTTGTAGTTTATAAAGTTTTATATGTTAGGCATTGAAATATCTTTAGGATTGTTCTCCAACTGGAAGACACCTGCTTAACTCATTTGTCCTGACAGAAACTGCTGCTGGTTCCCAATTTCCTTTAGGCATATACCAGGGGAAGAGTCCCAGGAACTGAATTTCTGTGGTAGCACCTACCCCTGGAAACAGCCTCCTCCTTCAACCAAGACTGGCTCTTACATTTTAACCTTCCAGAAAGCAGCAACATCAGAATTGTTTTGGAGATTCTACTGTAATGTATAATGCCTAAGATTGTACTTTTTGGCACTTTGGGTTTTATCATATTCTAATTATGTAATTTTAATGTTTTATTGTATATGTTTTTATTTTTATGTTTCATTACTATAAACTACTCTTGGGATTGCACCATGTAATAACCCTGATAAATAAATAAAATGAGTCGGCGTAATTCAATGTATTTATATGTAATACTATTTAAATATTTTTTATAAAAAATAAAATTATTGGAAACTTCTACAAATGTTTTTATTATTGCTTCAGGTTGTTTATAAAGTGTGTCATTATGAAAGAGGTGGAAAACCTCTGGCATGTCTAATATCATTAAACTAGAAATGCCAAAAGCACTACTCAGAACGACAAATGAGACATAATGGAAGTATAGTTCAGCAGTATCCCAGGTCCCTCAGTCCTGCATATGAGAATACAGTAATCCATGTACCTCTCAGAAAAGTATGTTTTATAGATGTATACAAACAATTGTATTGCACACTTTCAATTGGAGATTTATCCATTCTGTCTCCTTGCTGTTTTCCAAGATCTCCAGCCCTAATAGCAAGAATTGTTGAAGATTTTAGTGGCCTAAGTACCTCTATCATATCAGGTACTGTAGTAGACTATGCCTTTGTATAGAAAAATGAGCTCATAATAACAGATCTTCAGTTTAATTGATTGTGGAATAGGAAAACAATGTGTTGTGGCCTGTCGGCCACCGGCCCCTCTAGCAGCTTAATCAGATGAGGAGGTGTGGAGTTAGGGTCAGCATCAAGGCAACCTGAGAACTCTGAGGGGGAAGAGAGAATGGAGCTGTCAGGGAGAGAGACAGAGGCGAAGCCTGGGCCATCCATCAGCCCTCAGATGGAGGGTCAACAGCCCCCAGGTATGGAGGTGGCTGATGAGCAAAAGCTGGGCCCAGTGCCTGACGCGCGGATGCACAGAAGACAGAGGAGAGGGGAGCAGTGGAAATCTGTGGACCCATCCTTGGGACAGAAGAGCCACTACTGGTAGGGAAGCCCCACCCTAGCTCTGTGGATAAAAGGAATGGGGAGATGAATAGATGTGGCAGATAACTATTCATCTCCCTGCCAGACAGACTTGTTAGCCTACGGTGAGAGAAACTTTTTGCCGGGGCTGCTGGCGCTCCTAATAAAGGAATCATTGATTTAAATACAAAGGGTTTGTCATGTTTGGGGAGCTGGTCAGAACACAACACTGTAAAAGACTTAAGGGCAATTTAATAATAATTTAGATATGTCTACTTACAAAATCTTGTCGTATGTCATTGAAGTCTTTACCATATTTTTCTAGGGCTTCTTCAAACAAACTAGCCTCTGATGCCGACCATTCTTCCATTTCATCTCTACAAAGAACAGGACCTCCAAGAGGAACCAAAACACTAATGGCACTGCTCAGGTCATAGTTGTGCTTATGTAATGTATCCATTGCATGAAACTAGGAATGAAAAGGATTAGATATAAGTATTAAATAACAATATATTAAATGCATTTTTGGATTAAATATTACAATGAATCATTTTAACCTGTCATGCATAAGAGTTAAGCCATGAACCAGTAATTCTCAGGAAGCGAGACATCACTGATTCAAGGTCAGGAAGCATGGATAGGGAGCACTGCTGAAACACTGGAAAGGCAGGAAATAAAACCAATGGAATTAATAGAATTAAACTACCATGGGTATTAGAGGGAATTCTTACTCTCAACACTTATAGCACACAATCGTTTAAGTGTCTTTTATCAAACTATGCTGGGACTATGATTTATAGTTAAGTCCAGTTCAAGGAATTTGCCATGTGTCTTGTCAGTAAATCAATCTATCGAAGCAGAATCATGAACTGCCAGTGTCAATTCAGTACAGCAAATAAGTTATGGAAAGTCAGTTTTGATGACTATTTTGCTTCATCTGGAGTTGCTGGCAACAACTTATGTTACAATTCCATTTCTCTGGAACACCGTTTCTTTGGGAAATGCTGGTGAGAGTTGACTGAAGACTCTCCAACATTAATAGTTAGCCAATGAATTTTATTATCTAATTGGGATGGTAAGGCTAATTGTCAGGGTTCCAGAAAACCCCTCTCCAATCCAATAACTCCAAGACAAGCCTTTCTCAAAGTTCATTTATTAGAGGAGGTATACTGGCACATCTGCAAAAACCCGAATCTGAAAGTTCTGAGTTTTCCCTCAGTAAATCAAAATCCCAAATCAACCCCTGCACCATCCATCTGTCACATGGCCCAATCACCATCCATTCCAACTCGACCCATCTCTGAACCTCTCCTCCTGCACATGAATCAACACCATGACCTTGACCGAAGGGAAGAATGCTATGTCTAACTACAGTCACCTCCCTCCTACTTTCCCAAGCAAAAAGAAGAGAAGAAGAAAAATATATATGGCAGTGGGGAAGCTTCAGGTGCTAATATGGCTTCCAGAGCTGACACTAATATTGTTTTGGACTTAATTATTTTACCTCTCAATTTCTTTATACAAGTTTATTTTGTCCTGACATGTTATAACCTATCAGACTTCACACTAAAAGACAGATCAGTCTTTTGCTGCCATAGTTCCTCAATATACAAGTTTCTCATTCTTATAATTCAATTTATAGTATGCCAAGTAAGGCACCCCACAGAGGTAATTTGGAAATAATTGTGTTTTATTTCCTCATCCTCATTGCCTCATCCTGCCTTTCCATGATGCATGGATTTGTTTTGGTCTAAGGAGAAATGATAAAAATCTGTGTATTAAATTCAATTCTTACTTCCATTCATTACATAGAGGGAAAACTAATGAAGGTTGTGTAACACACAAGCACAAGCTAGTAATTCATAATACTAGCTGGAAGAAGCTGGAATAATAATAAAATAAATTCTCTGGCTTCTGATTCTGGTTTGATTAGTTGCAAGAAAATATAATCCTGGCTTTGGGAGCCACAAGGCAATAACATGAAGTAGGGCAAAATAAGCACAATTCTTATGTCCTTAAGGTAAGGATATAATGATAAAAAGGAATCACATTCATTCTAGATCTTCATGAGTTAACTAGATTTTCTGGATACATACTATGTTATTTAAAATATTTCTTTATCTAGATCCCACTTTTTATTCTTTTTACAAATAACTCAAGGTGGCAAACATATCCAATACAAAAACAGTAAGATAGAGTAATTAAAAATAGAAAAATAATTAACTGTTGTTCTAGTGTCTTATTTGTACCTATGGTCCACAAGAAGCATCTGAGCTGCAACTGCAATTTATCAGCATGGTCACTGTTGGGATCTATGGTTCAGCAGCCAATACTGTCTTTCATTTTCTCTTTGGTTTTTCATATTATCCTCACAATAACTCTTATGAATAGGTTATATTGAAAAAAGTGACTAGCTAAGTGAGTGAAGAGGAATTTGACAATGGACATCCTCAGTCGTAGTGTGACCTTCCAAACATATATCAAGCATTTCTTTCATTACTTGTTTGTGCAGATATCTTCAGGTGGCCCAAATTATGCATTTGTAGCAATCTGCCAGGAACCAATCATTTCTCACTGACAGTTTTGCTTGTTTCCTCACAGCATCTGCAAAACCCTTATTTGTCAATCCCTCTTTTCAAATTCGCCATTTCTGAACAACTGTACAGTCTCTTAATAGAAAATGAAAGTATATAAAGTTTGGAAGAAATTTTGAAGAGCTGTTTTGAACATCTAAGGGTGTTAGATGTTCATCATGGCATCCTCATATGACATATTACGACTTTTTTCCCCTTCGCCAAATCGGGCATGGGCGTGGCCAGCACCTGATGCATCCAGCCCATGGGCCGTGAGTTTGACAGCCCGATCTAGACCAACTCTCTGCCAAGTTTAGGGGTCTATTATTGCAGTATCTCTAATGCAGATATTGCTTAAACACCTCCACCTCAGATGGCCGCTATCTCCAAAGATAGACTCTTATATTGTTAAACAGCTTTTATACTTAGAAAAGTTCCCCCTAATGTCCAATCAAAATCTACTTCTTGGCAATTTAAACCCATTGGTTGCCCTATCTTGAGGAATAATTCTGCCCTGTCTTTTATATATTACTTTTTTGGATACCTGAAGATAACTATTATGTCTCCATGTAGTCTCATCTTTCATATGCATTCAGTGACTCTACCCAAACCCCCCATAGGCTTCTCCTTCCAGGTCCCTAATTCTTTTGGTTGCATTGTATTGGGATAATTCAGAA
Source organism: Sibynophis collaris (assembly GCA_036250565.1). NCBI lineage: Eukaryota > Metazoa > Chordata > Lepidosauria > Squamata > Sibynophiidae > Sibynophis > Sibynophis collaris. Next base: position 31,679 of record JANHFK010002785.1, on the reverse strand, counting down.
GAATGGAAGTGGAGATGAATAAAGAAGCAAACACCATATAAGGTAGAACATGTATCTTACATGCCTACATTATGTATATATATAAATAGGTATGTATATATGTATATAGTACATAAGCTGCCAAGAAATGACAGAACAGTTATAAAGCTTATATAGCTGTTGGTTAAAAACTGGGAGTAAGCTAGGGATAGTTGATATGGATCCAAGGTGTCTCTACACACAAAATGAGCAGACATGTGCATGTGTGTCTGTTTTAGACATGGAATGTCAGCCAATGGCAGGTGAATTTTAGTGAGCAAGTGGCTGCAAAACAGGAGATTGTCCCCCATTTATAACAGGGGTGGGGAATTATGGCCCTTTAACAATCAGTGAACTTCAACTCCCAGAATTCCTGAGCCAGCATGCATTATAACATAGATGTCTTTACATTCTTAATCTGACTTTTCTTGTCACATGCTACTTGTGACAATATTCCAAATCCAAATAATTCAACTGAAATATTAAGATTTATGACAAGTAGGAATTATGATCATAAGGATAAAATTGCCCAGTAGTTTTTCTATTGGAAAAAACTATACTTGTACTATATAAAAATAGATTTGCATGATATTACTCTTTTGATTAACCAGTTAACTGCCATAATGGAAGATACTGAAAGATGATTGGCATATCTCTGTGCATTTCAGTACAAAAGTTGTAACATTTTAATGTAATACAATTGTCTCATACTTTGGAGGTATCCTATATTATTCAGCTTTATAGCATAACTATTACTTTTTTTTTGCAGAAGACGAGTGGGATGACAGAATTTTTTAAAAAAATACAGAAAAAAATACCAATTTTTAAGAATCCAAGCATTACTTCTAGTAGATTAAACAGCTAAACATTAATGAGTGTTATCTGTGCTTGGAAAAAAGATATAGGAGTTGCGGGGGTGGGAATGCATGACTTTTACTGGTCTAGATTTCTGTCATTAACACAGATTAGGCACTCAATACTGTTGATGCATGCATTTATTAGTCTTTAATTCTGGTTTAAAAAACAAATTAGAACTCAAATTCCTATTACTGTGCATTAGGGCAACACAATATTTTTGAAAGAACCGCTACACAATGAATGTGAATAACGCCTCTTATTCAATCACCAAAGCAGACATATTCTTTGTAAGACTCAGGCAACTAGTTTGAAAATTACTCCTACTTATTTTGGTATGTGTGTACATGCACAGCCACTTCATGTTTTCACCAAGAAAAATATATCTGCAGCCTGTTCACTTTGCTTTCATCCTATTGCAATGTTTGTGTGTAAAAATGCCTGTACAAATAGTCACAAGTGGTTTCTGAAGCTGCTGATCAAATGATGCAATGGCTTTAACCATTCAAAGAGTGGTGATTTGTTTATGTTCCCAAACATCACAAATACCTCTTCCTAATACTTTGTACAGTTCGACTGGATATATGCATACTAATTTTGCGTATTTTTTTCACTACATACAATAAACACAGGGAGATACGAAATTATTTACTAGAGAAAAAAAAGTAAAAATAACAATTTTATCTTTTTTAATATTCCTGGCAAAATCATCATCTTCTGCAAGTTCTAATTCTCTTTAAATAAATCAAAGAATATTTTTAAGCAATTAACCAGTACAACTCATCACCTGCTAAGATTACTTAATAAAGAAAATAGCAAGAGTTGGATTGAATATTTTACATCCGTTGTATATATGCAAAATCCTCAAAACGCCATTATCATCAACATATCAGGGCAGGATTTAATTTGTCTCTTTAGTGAACTATTATTTCAAGGGAAGTATATTTCAAAGAGTATCTCACCAAAGTGATATCCCGGGAAGCAGCAGCTGCACTCATGTGTAAACTAGGTTGTCTTACAGAACTACTGCAATCTAGGGCTCGTGCAAAAGTACCAACAGCACTGAAGGAAAAAGAGAAACAACATTATGAGAACAATGAAACTGAGATAATTTAAAAACACTATGACAGAAATGCATCCTTTCACCCTCTAATATATTGTTGATTAACATGCACATTCAACTGCATTACAGAATTTCAAAGCATCCCCCAAAACATTTATAGAATTTGATAGAGCACAGAATGCTTATTTAGTACACTATATTAGATGGGACTTTCTTTTAAAATGGCATGGATAAAACTGGGCAATGAAAGGCAAAATTTTACTACAAAATATGTTAATCTATATTTTAATCTATATTTTGATACAAGAATACTAACAAAATGATATTATTTCATTTAATTTTTAAAACAGATTTACTTCTAATTTTTAAAAATAGATTAGGTTAATTCTTGCATTTGTTAAATAATTTATTTTTTTCACTTTTTTTCTCCTTTTTCCACTTAGCATAATGTCTATAGTCCTTAGTATAGAATTAGGATCTTGGAAAAATAAGTGTAAGGGTTGGTTCTCAAGCTTGAAAAGAATTCAGATAACCACAACTACAACTCTTCTGGAATCAGAGAACAGATACATCATCTTTAGGAGAAATAATTCACAAACTATGAGAAGAAGCTCCAATAAGAAGAAGAATATGATTTGTGTTCATTTGCTAGAATTCTTGAATCAATACTACTTTCATTTTAAGGCCCTGGTGGCGAAATGGTTAAAGTGCAGTATTGCAGGCAAACTCTGCCCACAGCCTAGAGTTTTATCCTGATGGGGCTCAAAATTGACTCAGCCATCCATCCTTCCAAGGTCAGTACAATGAGGAACCAGATTGTTGAGGCAATATGCAAATAAGCTTATATTATAAATATTCAAAGGATGCTGTATAGCCCTACGGGCCGGTATATAAATACCTAAATGCTATTGCAGTACTATTAATAAATCTTACTAAAGAGAACCATGTGAGATTTTTATTTGGGAAAACTTAACCTTCAGTTCCAATAGGTAACAAATGCACCAACAGTGAGAAATGGCTTGTGATACTCTTTTAAGTTGCTTTTGAGATTGGTGACCAAATAATGTTCTCAGACAGAAACTTAACAAACACAATTTGAATCAATTGTGTCCAGACTGTAATATCTGGATAGTCTTCAAAAATAATCCCATGCCCAACATATTGCAATCAACTAACTGAAGATCATCACAACTCATCTATTTCTGAATCCAGAAGCTCTTCTCAGAAGTATTGTCTTGGGATTCTTATAATTTCCAATACAACTACAGACTTGATAAGATTATATTTCAATAACACAAAGATAAATATAGCATTTTAAGAACATTCTTTAAATTATTTCCCAACTATATAATATGGCTCAAAAAACATTTATAAATATCAGAACCAGTCAAATGTATCCACTTGGTAGGATTTTGTGAACTACGTGTGAGATTTAACAAATAGTATTTCTTGCTTCCCACATAACAAAAGAGTGTGTAAAGAATACCTTAGAATATATTATAGTATAAGTAAATATATGAATTAACCCATCCTCAGAATTATTCCAATATGTCAACTTTCAACTTCAAGAAAAAACAAAATTTCAAATTATATTTTCTTTTGATTTATTTTTTTAAGATCCGCTTTTAAAATAAATGCCATAGTATTTTCCAACTGGGTGGTTTATATTGTAAAGTAAGATAAACTGTGTTCCTTGCAATAATTTACAAAAGTGGGTGAGGCAATCAACTATTCATTTTCCTCAATCTTTGCTATTTTAAGAGGACTTTCATATGAAATTGGACCACTACTTCCACTTTATTGAAAGACCACTACTGAGTGATTAATGCTGCTTGGCTGACATTTTCTTTTGGTTTATTTTTGGTAGTGATTGTCATGAGTGTTTTTCTCTGTATAACAGTAATCTGGCCTTTCTTTCTTTTCACACATTTGCTCATGTATGACAGTTATGTATTTACATTAACAACATTCTTGCCCTGAGAATAACTAGCTACTTATGAAATATAAATGGTAGTCACCTTCACCGAGATATAGTCTATCAACTACTATTAGCAAAGTAATTAATTATCTGCTGCATTTATATCCTTCCTTTCCTTTAAGCAGTATTTACTTGCTGTTTGCTGCCCATTTACTGCCCAATCTAGACCACAGCTGGAATAAGTGGGTTTAGAAGATAACAACCAAAATGACAGCAGTCCTACAAGGAAAAAACTTATACATTACTGTCATTCAAGGCAAATTGACAAACACTTCTTTTGGTTTGATGGACAGTTTAGGGTTAGTGAAAGCATAGAGACAGAAAAATGGTAATGCCAGATAATACTGTATACTTACTTTTCAGAAAGAAGTTCTCAAGAACAGATGCATTGTAGGTTTCAAAGAATTTGGCTAATAGGATCTTTAGTGGAGATTCTACCAAAGAGTTTTTTTTAAATTATAACTCCTTGAATGTGGGTTATAAAAGGAAATCTACAAAGATGATTAGGGGATATGAAGAACAGTTGCAGGAATTGGTATGTCTAGTTTAATAAAAGAAGGACCAGGACAAGATAGCAGTGTTCCAATATAAGGGGCTGACACAAAGCAGAGGGGGTCAAACCTATTCTCCAAAGCACTTGAAGGCCAGACAAGAAACAATGGATGGAAACTAATCAGGGAGAGAACTAACCTAGAACTAAGGAGAAATTTCCTGACGGTTAGAATAATTAATCAGTGGAACGGCTTGCCTCCAGAAATTGTGGGTGTTCCAACACTGGAGGTTTTTAAGAAGAGATTGCACAACCATTTGTCTGAAATTGTATAGTTTCCTGCTTGAGTATGGGGTTGAACTAGAAGACCTCCAAGGTCCCTTCCAACTCTATCATTTTGTACTTCTTTTACACAGAAATGAAATATTAATAATTAATTGGAAATTAACAGATTTTTTTGGAAACAACGTAAATAAAGGTTACTAATTTAACAATGGTTTGGGATGCAAGTAAAGCTTTTATTAGAGGTTGTTTCATATAACATAATACTGAAGTTAAAAAGAATGGAGAGAAAATACAGCCTATTTTGGATGAGATAAAAAGAAAACAAAGAAGAATTAAAGGAACCTCCAGGCAAGATAAATATCTCTAATCAAATTAAACTGTTACAGCAACAGCTAATATTTGCAAATAACCCAGGGAAATGGTTAACTTATGAAACTCATAAGAAACGAAAATAATATTGAAAATTCAAGAGAAAGGCGCTGAACCTCAACTTATGACTGTTTGTTTAATGACTAAAGCTATGATAGCTTCAGAAAAGGTCATTTAAGACCTGTATTCGCTCTTACATCCAAGGACAGAGCTAGTAGTGTCTTGAAGTCATATAAACAGTTCAATGAAGATATATAAACAGACTATGACTCTGCTAATAAAAGGTCATGTTATGGAAATAAGAAATGGTATTAATATAATTATTGGGAGTTGGACAGTATATATATTAAATAAATACAAAAAAAAAAGAGAGATGTATCATAACACAAGTTATTTATTATATAAATCAATGGTGCAATGTCAACTGGAAATACTGTGTAAAGTTCTGATCTCATAAAGGATATAGTAGAATTAGAGAAGTTATAGAGGACAGAAGCTTCTCTATGAAGAATGGATGTGACATTTGAGAATGTTTTGTTTAGAAATGAGTGAATGAGAGTGGTCATGATTTAGGCATAGAAAGTTTGTATGGTGTTGATAGATGAAGTAAACAAGGGAAAGCTATGTTATATTTTCTAAAAAATACTAGAACCAGAGTTCATTCAATGAAACTGAATTCTGGAAGAAATGGGACAGACACAATGCAAAATTAATTTTTGGAATTGTCTACTATAAGATGTGGTGCTGGCTACCAGCTTGTTTGGTCCCAAGAAAAGATTATTTGTGTGTCAATTTGTGTAAGTCATGGGGATCAACAGCTGTTAGCCTTGATGATCATGTGAGTGTCTCTGAAGGCCATCTGCTGGGAGACTATTAGGCTTCCTTGTGTAGTTGGTTGATCATAGACTTCTAGACTATATGGGCCAATCCATCAGAGTAATGCTTATGCTTGAGACTGTGCTCAAAGTACTGTGGTTAAGACTGTACTCAAAGTTTCAAAAAGTAGAGCAACAGGATGGAAGAGGTGAATTTGATAGTCAAACTGGAATCTCACCAGACTATAAAATTAAAATTATTTCAGCATGTCATCAAGTCTGATTATTAAAAAAATACTACTTCACATTACATTACATTACATTATTCAAAGTCCAAATTGGGTATGTAAATCTTACCGTGCTACCACTAAAAATTGGTCAATCTGATGATCAGTGAGATGGCTATCTGGATCCCAAACTTTAACTTCAAGTTTTGCCTGTTCCCTGTCATCTGTTTCTCCTGGAAGAAAAATATATATCAGATTAAAATTAACTGATTAAATAAGCAATCAAAATATTATTTCAGAAAGAAACAGTTGCTATCACATAATCTGTAACATATATATATATATATATTACAGATGCCTTCATTTGATAATAAACATCTGAATTGGAAATCTTATATCCACTTCAGATTTCTATAAAACTTTATCAACTACTAGCCAATCCAGGACCTCTTTGGTCATTTTTTGAAAGGTATTTCAGAAATAGAGAAATAGAATGACCATGGGTGGGCAAAAGCAAGTGGTAAGAGGAGTGACTTTCAACTGCCTACCAGTTTCCCCATAGATATTACTTGCGGGAAGCTGACTGGAGCTTGGAAATCCCTCCTCCTCCTCTCCTTCCCCTCCTCCTTGGAACTGTCTGCCACTTTGGTGAGGGGAAGGGAAACAAAGAGAGCTGTTGCTGCAAGAAAATTGCCCCCAATCCTAAGGATGCCCTCTCTCCAGGGAGGAAGAGGGCTCACATGTCAATCACCAGCATCCCGCAGCCAGCTCTATCTTGCCAGCAGGCATCAGTCACTCCTTCATTCTATCCTCACTGCCCACTGTTGTTAAGAAATTTTAGATTTCAGTCTCTATTCTAAAGCAGCCAATCGCTGCTTGCCAGTCAGGCCTTGCAACCAGGTAATTGAGTGCAGGGACCAGAAGGAGGCAGGAAAGAGGATGAAGATACAACAATCCCATCTTCCCATGTGTCATGCAACCTTCAGGTTTCTGTGAAGTGTAGCTGGAAGGTGTGATGGAGCTTAAGCAGCCACAAATTCATTCCCACAGGAGTCATGGATATCAGCATTTTATAAGTTAGCCCATTTGAGCTACCCTGGTTTATTCACTGGTTGCCTAGACCTTCCAATTTTGCTCAACTGAAGATTACAAAGAGACACAAGAGTTTTAGTAGTTCATAGACATCTAACCCACAATCACATAATTACATCCAATTTTTTTGTTTCAACACAGTCCCGACAGTACTTAAATATATACTTACTCCACAAACTTAATTACTTATAGATTTCTGCTTCTTAGTCACCGATTCAACATAAAAGTAATTTATAGCTCTTCCTGAATGCAGTGTCATTTGTCCTTGCAACAAAAAGCAATTAGACTATATTTGTGCTGTTCAGTAATCCATATCTTTGTTTCTGAGGCTATATTGTGGCTAGACAGCTTGTCTCTGATCTTTACTTCCACTAATTTTTCTTGCAATCACCCCT
>JANHFK010002785.1:0-17261 GCA_036250565.1 Sibynophis collaris | reverse complement strand
TGGTTGGGGCATAGACTTGGATTACTGTGATATTGAATGGTTTGCCTTGGATTCAAACTGAGATCATTCTGTCATTTTGGATATAATATCCCAGTATTGCTTTTCCTACTCTTCTATTGATTATGAAAGCTACTCCATTTCTTCTTAGGGATTCTTGCCCGTGGTAGTATACCTGATGGTCATCTGAATTAAATTCACCCATTCCTCTCCATTTTAGTTCGCTGATTCCTAAGATGTCGATGTTCAGTCTTGTCATTTCTTATTTGACCATGTCCCAGTTTGCCTTGATTCACGGGTCTTGCATTCCAGGTTCCTATGGAGAATAGATCTTTACAGCATCAAACTTTTCTTTCACCACCAGATGCATCCACAGCTGAGCGTCCTTTTGGCTTTGGTCCAGTTGCTTCACTCTTTCTGACACTACTAGTATTAGCCCTCTGCTGTTCCCTGGTAGCATACTGGACACCTTCCGAACTGAGGGGCTCATCTTACAGCATTGTATCTTTTTTTTCTTTTGGTACTATCCATGGGATTTTCATGGCAAAAATACTGGAGTGGGTTGCCATTTCCTTCTCCAGTGGATCTTATTTTCATAATATATTCCAAAAATGTAATAGGTAATGTGTTAGAACAGTATCTGGACATCTGAGAGAAGAAAAATGGCAGGATATACAGTGTTCAATCAAAGCGATCAGTATACATACAAGTTTGAATCAAAGTAACCCATTAGTGCAAGGCCAATAATCATCTTAATAAAATGTCGTGCAAAAAGCATCCATTAATTTGTGAAGATGATAAATAAAAGAAGTCTTGCCAGGGTGAACTGGAAAATCTTTCATTTCAGATTAACATTATTTTATCAACAACCGCCACAGCACTACTAGGAGACCATAAAAAATACAACCCAGCAATCAGGGGCCATATTGATAAAAATAATATGGAAGGCTGAAATCTGAAGATAATGTTCTGAATAGAACATATGCCTTTTTAAAAAGGCAGTAAAATTATAAAAAGTGCTCTGTTTGGAATTAATTGAAACTAGTTGGTCAGAGTTGTACAAATTGTTCTATATAAAAGCAGAGAAAGGATTCCTTAGTATCCTTTTTAAAAATTCAGCTCTTCAAGTTGTCTCTTAACAACATGCTCAAGCATTTTTCTATTAGCTTTCATTTCAACAGATGGACAGTATGATTAACTATTCACTCTTTTTATACCTGCACCAACAGGTAACTGACCTTATTAACTCTGTTATTTTAATAATTTTTGAATAGGAGAATCAGACACAACATTCAAGATTGTTAAGTCAATTTTTCTTTTTGTTTGTAACCTGTAACTGAACAGTTATCAAGTCAAGCAACTATTATAAACAGAGTTATTATGTGCTGCTAACTGTGAAATCCTCCAGTGCAGATATTATATTATGTTGTTGCAGTCAAGAGGCCAATAATTTCCATTTTTCCCAGGTTCCCAATAAACTGTTTGATATGTTTTGTAACGGCAGGGCTGAGTGTGTAACCTGAAAGGCTCATAATTTCAACACCAATCTCACAAATCCTCTGAGTGTACACACCTTGGCTTCATCTCCTGCCTTGGTGTGGCATCTTGGTAGTCATTGTTATCATCATCTATCTTTTAGGAAAATTCCTTTGTAGTACACCTCCAGCATGTGCTTAAACTAGCTTACTGGAGAAAAAATAAAGAAATAGATATGAATAAAAGAAATAGATATGATAAACCTAAAACAGCTTATAATATCATCTCCTCATCCTGAGAACTGAGACATGTTGCTAGGAAAATCAGCCCCCACTGCTTCAAAAGACACTCACACAGACTCATCCTTCATTTAAAAAGAAAGAAAAGAAAAAAGAAAGGGAAAAGGTTCTTTCTTTATCGTTAAATTCCATTTTGATTCTGAGTAGTCTCATGCAAGACATTCAATAATGCAAAAGATAAAAATACAAATCTGCTAAATTTACAGACATATTTAAAGAACCTCTCATAGATACTTTACAGAAAGTAATACAATTCTGGAAACCACACATTTTTAAATAATGTAAAAACATACACAGATTGATCTTGTAGGTAAACAGGGACAATAATCCCTAGAGACAATAAAGATTAACTGATATAGAAAAGAAATTAATATTCTTAGCTAGTATTCTTTTACTCCTGTATAGAATAGGCAACTCCAGGCATAAATGTTAACTCTATGCCAATTTAATTATGTGGTAAAATATTGTTCCTGAAAATTCCAATTTTATCAGAAGCAAAGGGGAAATAATAAATCACACTTGGTTTCCAGCCTCTCACCTAGCAACTTTGGCTTTATTTTTAAAAGCAAATCATTTTCTCCTCTAACCAAAAGTGAGGGCTTTGGAAGAACCTGTACATTGTTTGCTCAAATCTGTATGCTTCTACTTGAGATGGAAATTTTTTTACCAGAATGCCTGAGCCAGCAATTTGCTTTTTGGCATAAGGGCTGGCAAGAAAGCTGACTGCAAGAGTGAATGTGGGATGGAGAGCTGCCTACCCATTCACTTTACACCATATTGAATAATCTCTTTTATTTTATTAAATTTTGTATATCATTTTGTACATGTTGAAAAAGACTTGTGAATAGATGTGTTTAAATCATATTTGAAACAAATGTCTAATGCTCATGAATTACCATTCTCATTCCTTTCTAAATCTCCAAATAGCTTAACCACTTTTTTGTGCCCTATACTTTCATTTCAACACATCTGTTTACATCCCTTTTTTTCCCTTTTGAATCACATTCCTTCTAAATGCAGTTAGAATTTTGAAGCACTTGTATCAATGCAATTATATTGACTTAGTCAAGTCATATATCCTGCATTAGCATAAGTGGTCAATTTGATCCTGAAGAGTGGAACACACTTGCTATACTCCTTAACCCACTGTACTAATTATGGTAAATATGCATGAGACCTCATCACACCTGTCTGCACACCGCTTTATCCATAGCTAGTGTCTATTCTTAGATGTGTTGCAACTTCAGAAATGGGTTGTTCTCTTCGTCCAGCCAATAAGACCGAGACTGTCAATTTTCAGTCCACTCCCCCTGGCAACTGCTCCCCAGCTTTGGCGAGGTTAAGGAACAGACTCTGTGTGGTTGATCCCCGATTTCCACCCACCAGCAGGAGGACCAGAAGGCAAAAGGGTGGGGCTGAATGCTGTTCCCATAACAATGAGAAAAGGCGTATCAGGTAAGACCAACGCCCCTTCTCCACTGTAATGGGAACAGCATTCAGAAATGGGACATACCAAAGCCGTACTGTCCCCCTAGGGAGGGCACCTTACTGGTCCGACGCACCACCACCCGAATGGACCCGCTGTACGACCCGCCTACCGAATGATGCCTCAGCTGAGGCATAGGCAGCAAACTTATAATGCCTAATGAATGGGGATGGTGAGGACTAGGTGGCCGCCCTACATACCTCCTCCAATGTGGCCGCACTCCTAGTGGAGTGTGCCGTAATGTTCTTGGGCAAGGGAAGGGCCAGTATGCGGTACGCCTCTGCAATACACGCCCTAATCCATCTGCCCAGGGTAGTAAAAGTGACCCTAGCCCCCATAGAGGAAGGGGTGAAAGAAACAAAAAGAGCCTCTGTCCTCCGGAAGGAGGAAGTCCAGTTAATGTACACACGGAGGGCCCTGCGCACATCCAACTTGTGCCACTGACATTCTAAGGAGTGGACAGGGGAGGGACAAAAATTAGGAAGTACCAGCTCCTGTGCCCGGTGGAACCAGGAATTAATTTTGGGTGTAAACGAAGGATCAAAACGCAGTACCACCCTGTCCGCATGAAAAAGGCAAAGATCCCGCAGGGTCGACAGCACCGCCATTTCCGATATCCGTCTGGTCAACATCACGACCACCAGGAACGCCACTTTCAAGGACAGAAGATGCAGAGAGGTTGATTTCAGAGGCTCAAAGGGCAGCCTGGTCAAGACCTGCAGCACCTTGGTGAGATCCCAACTGGTAAACCTGTGGACCACTGGTGGTCGAAGATTCCTGGCGCCCCTCAGGAACCGTCAGATGTGGGGGTGGTGAGCCAAGGAGTCCAGCCCCTCGCAGGATACAACTGACGACAAGGCAGCAACCTGCCGGCGCAAAGTATTAGGAGATAGCCCTTTCCTTAGTCCGGCCTGTAGAAAAGACAACATCTGAATGATGGACACATAAGTTGGATCAAACCCTGATTGGCGGCACCAGCCCCAGAAGGCCTTCTAGGTAGCTTGATAAATATGGACAATAGATGGTCTCTTGGAAGCCTGCATAGTGTCAATGACATTGGAAAGGTAATTTTTTAAGAGCAGGGACTCCCATTCAACCGCCACATGGTCAACTGCAGTCAATGAGGATCCAGATGAAGCACCGCACCTTCGCTGAGAGGAGGGAGTCACCACGGGGAATCCACCGATAATGTCACCAGGTCCGCGAACCAAGGTCTGCGAGGCCACTGTGGAGCCAACAGGATCAGTTCCACCTCCTCCGACAGTACCTTCCTGATGACTTTCAGGATGAGGGGAAGAAGAGGGAAAGCATACAAGAGCTGACGAGGCCAAGTACAACGTAACGCGTCCACCCCTGCCGCACCCAGTTCCGCAAACCTTGCAAAGTATCTGTCCAGTTGGACCGGGTGGCAAAAAGGTCCACCATAGGCTGGCCGAAACGGTCCACCAGTTCTTGAAATAGAGATGGGTGGAGACGCCAGTCCGCCTGATCAATCGTCGCGCGGCTAAGCCAGTCCGCTGTCACGTTGGCCACCCCAGAAATGTGCTCCGCCCTGAGGAAAACCTGCCGCCGCTCGGCCCACTGGAAGAGCCGCTCAGACTCCGCCATCAAGGAAGCTGAGTGGGTGCCGCCCTGATGGTTAATGTGTGCCTTAGTCGCTATATTATCCGTCATGACCAAGACATGACGTCCGGCCACAACGTCCCTGAATTCATGCAGAGCCAGGAACACTGCCCTGAGCTCTAACCAATTAATGTTATGGGAGAGGTCTCCAGATGTCCAGAGTCCCTGTGCCACCCTGTCTTGCAGGTGTGCGCCCCAGCCGAATAAGCTGGCATCAGTCATTACAATCAACCTAGAAGGCTCCTTAAAGAGACTACCCTGAGCGATAGCATCGGAGGCCCACCAAGAGAGGGAACATAACACCCCCGGGGGCACCCAGATCTTAACTTTGGAAATACCCCTACCCTTCTTCTGAAATGGTAGCAAAAACCATTGAAGGGCCCTAGCATGTAGCCATGCCCAAGGCACAATGGAAACACATGAAACAAACTTTCCCAGAAGTTGAGAGAGGCAATACGGGGAGGCTATGTCCTCAAGGTTAATTAGCCCAACCAAACCCCGTATGCTATCATGTCGGTCCTGCGATATGTAGACCTTGCACGACAGAGTGTCAATAACCGCCCCCAAATGGAGCAACCTGGTGGTTGGCACTAAATGACTCTTAGGAAAGTTGATAGAAAAACAACTGATGTTGAAGGACCTGCATGGTGATATCCCGATCCCAATGCGCCTGGGTGATACAGGAGGACAGGATCAGGATATCGCCCAGGTAACACTGGACTCTCACAGGGATGGACCGTAGGTGTGCAGCCAAGATCTTCGTGAATGCCCTGGGCGCTGAGGACAGGCCGAATGGCAAGGCCCTATACTGATAGTGGTTCCCTGAGTAACAAAACCGTAAGTACTGTCGATGAGTACGTAATATGGGAACATGTAGGTAAGCCTTGGTAAGATCAATGGAGGTGAGGAAGTCGTCCCCTCACACACCGTGAAAGGGGCTGCTGCCAGGCAGTTCTTGTGCTTCGCATCCACATGCCAATGTCGAAGCCAGAAGATCCTCCTGCAGGTGACTGTAGAAGCGATGGCTTTGGACGCAAAATGGGCTGAATTGAATGTAGCATCCGCTGAGAATTCTAATGCAGCCTGCAACCTGTCCATGTCCCTATGTGACCTCTTATCACCTGGGGGAATCCTATCCTGCAGTTGTTTGAGCCATAACAGGGAAGCCCTGTTAAAAAATGAAGCTGTTGTAGCCGCCTTAATTGCCCAGGCCGAAGCTGAGTGCATCTTCTCTGCCCTGCGGTCTTCAGGTTTAAGGGCCTCCTCCGGAGACTCAGGAAGTACAGTGTGCGACAGGAGGGCCGAGACTGGGGCATCAACCGATGGAATTTGGAGCGTGTCTGCCATGTCCGAAGTGACATTATAGAACCTCTTGTCCTGAGAATTTGGGCTAGGTCCAGAAGTGGGAGCAGTCCATTGACGCTTGACCACATCTAGGAAAAGGCGCGGGGACAGAATGACTTCTGAAGAGGGAACGGGCTCTGAAAACAGGTGACCGGTTCCTCCTGAGGTACTAGCCTCAGGCTGTACTGCCAGCAAATTCAGCGTTAATTGTGTAATCTTGATGGCTTTGGAAAGCAGGGACTTAATCATAGATGGATTAAAAAGACCGGCAAAGGCCGGCTGGTAAGAGTGCACGGCATCATCATCGGATAAATCCAAATCCTCCCCTGTGTCATCGCTGTCATCAGAGGGATGGCACGAGGAGCTGGGGGAAACGGATCCCTGTGTCTCATAAAATTTTCCAGAGTCCAGGTCGGAGTAGCAGGAACCAGGAACAGGAGCATGGGGTCTCTTGTGACTACTATGCTCCCCAAAAAGGTGAGCAACATATGGGGTAGACTGACCATGGTGGCCTTGCAATGCACTGCCTGAAATTAGTTCAGAAACCCCATCAGGAAGAGGAGCCGAAGACTCAACTCCTGACCTGAGGTCAGCTGAGGTGGGAGTGAAGGTTGCCTCGACAGGGGAAGGTTTACGTGTGGCCAATTGATGGCAATGGCTGTGCAAATCCTCCCTGTCAAATGCAAGTTGTCTGTGAGTAGAACTGTTGTCAGGCAGATTAGTTAGAACTGATGCAACAGCACTCCCTTGTGGCAATCAGGCGGCAGAGACACTATCAGCAAATTCAGAGGGAAAAAGGCGGGAACCTCAGTTGGATTAGATTTTAAAGGAGGAGACTCATTTTCAATAGCTGCCCGTCTCTTAGCCTTATCAAATTCTCTGTCCAAGGCTTTTTGTCTCCTGGCGGCGTCCTTGTCAGCCTTTTTTGAAGCCCCCTTTGAAAGTCCACTACCTCATCCTTTAGATGAGGATTGCTTAGTGACGGGCCTCTTTCCAGAGGAAGCTGCAGATGCTGCACCTTCAACATTTGAATTCGCCTCAGCCTCGGAACGCGAGACAACCAGATCAGTGGCTGTGACTGGCAAGTCGGCCATTTTAAAGAAGGCAGGACCATCAGCGTCTAACTCTATTGGCGGGAATAGATCGTCCGCCAGACGAGTATGCCCGGTCCCGGGCAGGGACTCAGAGGCCTCTAGAGCCGAAGGAAAGCCTGTGAGGACAGGGACAGCCAAATAGTGCTGAAATTAAGAGATCCCGGTAAACCGGAACTCACCCAGGCTCCGCTGCAATGTTCGAGGCGAGCGCGACAAAAACTCCCCCAACCGGAGGAGAGGAGCGTACAAAATGAAGCAGAAGGTGGGAAAAAAGGGTTGACGGCTCCCTGGCGTTCGCTTCACCACAAAGCGGTTTGAAATCGCGCTTTCGGGCAGCCGCCTGAAGCGCCGAACAGCTGAGGCTTTCCGAATATGACAGTGAGCCTCGGCAGCAAATTAGAGAAATAGGAGAGAAAAAATAATTTAGAGCAATGAGAACAGCAATCAGAAATCGGGTGAGAGGAAAAAAACACAACTGTCTCTGGCCAAGACCGAGAAAAGGCTGGGGAGCAGTTGCCAGGGGGCATGGACTGAAAATTGACAGACTCGGTCTCATTGGCTGGACGAAGAGAACAACCCATTTCTGAATGCTGTTCCCATTACAATGGAGAATAAGTATGACATGCAAATACAGAGCAACCATCATTTGTGGTTAATGCCAACCAGAATTTAGAAAGAATGAAGATTTCAAGTCATTTAACACTGACTGCAACAGCTGCTCTGTATTAAGATTGAACACATATCTCAGCCTAGTTCTATTTTTTGCAATTTTTAATTCATACTATTAAATATCTCAATATGCTTAAAATCTTGAAAATGTATAGTCTGTTGTGTTTACATGGACATGTAAATATTTAATTTAATGGTTCAAAAGAAAAATCACAAAACTGAAAGGACATGCATTTTCACACCGAAATATGGCAGTTAATGGGGGTGGGGGTGTTTCCCTTCTTCCTTTTCAATTAACATACAAGCATATTGCATTTTTCTTCTTTTTAATATAAGAACTATACATTTCTTTTCCCTTTTCTCTTCCTCATAAGGGATCAATCTGTTCTGCCTGGTACTGAAGATAGATCTAACTGTTGGCTTTTTTGTTAGATAGACTTATATAAAAGCTATTATTTTTGCTTTTGTTCCATTAGTTTTTGAAGCGATTGGAAATCTGCTTTGCTTGTAGCAGTTAAATCTTATTAAGTCATCTTACATTCTGAACAAAATACAAACCATTGATGTTTTCTATCATGCCTGTCAACTCTCCCCTTTTTTCTTTATTGTTTTGCTTAAAACCCAACATGCAGATCACTAGAGAACACAAAAAAGCTCTAGAGAACTCAAAAGTTTACAAACCGAGAAAATTCCAAAAATTTACAAATTCCAGATCAAAATGCATACATTAAAAGCATGTATAATTTTAATTTTAAGAAATTATTAGACATTGTAAGAATTTTATTTGAAATCTATGTTGAAATATATTATTAGGCCAACAAATTAACTGAGTGTTATTGGCATGAGAATAATTTCAACACCTCAAAAATATGTAGCAGACCAGATTAAAATGATAACAGTTCCCTGTGATCTCAAACTTCAATGATACTGAGTCAACAAGCAAAAATAGAATATTCAGTATTAAGGTTGGTAGAAATGTGAGCATCAAAGCTACCTTTAAACCTTAAAATCGACATAAAATATTGATCCTAAGGTGATATATGTTTCTAAGAAATTTACTTTCCAGCAGAGCAGATGGAAAGATGTTAAATTAAACTTTTAAAAAGGCTCTGTGAAGGATAAATAGTTCCAAGATATTTAGCTAGCTGTAGATTTAGATCCAGTATGTGGAACTTAAAACTGTCAGTGACTAGGGTTACCTTATGTTGCCAGTCAGCATCCAAGACTTGCTGTTTAAAAAGCATGGAAGTGATCATAGTGCATGGACAACAAAACTGTGAGGAGAGGCCTAGGACTAGTAGTTTATACAACATCATCCTTGGGATGCACCATATCTCCCTTCTAGCTTATCTCCTGTCCAGACTTCCATGCGGTAATACAAACAAATGTTTGGAGGCTCTGGTGATAACAAGAAGTTAAAAGTAGTGCAACAGTTTAGATTACCAGAGAAAAGTTTATCTCATAGAAGGAAGGGCTACTGAACTGAGCTAGCATAAATGGGAAACAATCAGACAGAATTCTAGGAAAAGAACTGGAATTGAGGTATGGGAAATAGATGGAGATAGGGAGCTGTGCAATTTGAAAATGGATTTTAATACAGACAATATGACCTGGTAAACCTAAGTAAATTGGGGAATATTTGTATTGCTGAAGAGAGTTGGTGGTCACAATTTGAAGAAGTGTATTGAATAGGATGAAGAGGGCTAAAGAAAGACAATAACTATTGAATGCAGAGAGTGCAGTGAGATACTAGAACGTCTAGTAGGACAGTTACCAGATCATCGGAGAGTAATTTTGCCATAAATCTCTAGTAATGCCTTAATTTCAGAATTAGGACACAGAAAGGATTAAAAATACATAAATTAATCTTCTATCATAACTGCCCTTATATAAAGGATGAGAGTTGTTTAACACTGAAATATTGGCTTCAAGAAGATATTCGGTGTTGTGTATTATAAAGACTAATAACATTCCCATTCCTTTTTATCAACTATGAGGAAAGCACAGAGAATGATAGGCAGTGCAATTAGCTGTGTTTGAAACTGAAAAATCAAAAGTATTTTGCTATTCTCTTGAATGTGCTTTATCACTAGTTTAAAATAACAACAAAAATACAATTCTGAACCCGCCCAAATCTTACATACACTCTGTGCCACTCTTATTCCTATGAAATTTAACATAAAATATTAAATCACATCCACTGGACAGAAGTTAAGATTTAGCAAGAGAGTAAGAATTCTTGAACACAATGTTCCATTTTGGAAAATAAACACCCTTTAATTGCAAAGAGGTATTAGAGAAGGACTCGAGAATCTAAAATATTGCCCTCAGGAATTTAGAATGCAGAAATAGTCCTAAATAAACTCTTTCCAAAATCTGTGATTACTTTAATCATAAATAATTTAAGAGCAGCAGACACAAAACTTTTATTTCAAGCAAAAGAATCTTAAATTACCTGCAACACTTTTGTATGCTATTTATTCATTTTCAGACTGAGTCGTCTTCTTATCTGAGACATCAAACACCACCCAGATCTTTAAAGCCTTTTATCTGTTCAGTGAAGTTGCCTTGGATTACAATTACTCAAATTTTGTCTTTTGCTAACCAATCAGGATGTGATCATCAATACAATAGTGAGCAAAGGTCTTCAATATTCTTTCAAGACTAATTAGTCTTTAAATAAAATCACAGTATGATTTGTCTAAAGTAGACCAACTTTTTCTAGCTCTTAGAAGTCTAGATCAGACAAGAGACCCAGGAATGACTGTAAAAACAGAAAAACAGAGATCAGTAAAGATACCTGTTTAATCAATATCTGAGTTGAGATATAAGTATTAAGTTGCTTCAATAGAATGCATCTTACTTGTATACATAAGCAACAGTAGCTAGTCATTTATATGGTAGCTTTTTCTGAGACTGAAACAGGTAGAAGGTCTACATAGAAGTAAAGAGAGACATCTTACTTAATTAAGACATCTTAATATAGTTAGTCCTTGTTTAGTTTCTGCCTCATTCAGTGACTGTTTGCAGTTATAGCAGCATTCACAACCTTTGCAGGTCTGTAAAGCAAAGGAAAGCTGAAGTAACATCAAAAGCAGAGCCAGTTTCACTTAGTAACTACTTCACTTAACAAGTGAGTTGCTGGTCCCAATTTTGATTCTAAATGAGAACTACCTGTATCATTCAAAAATGGGATACACAATTCAGAGGGAATACAATCTGCAATATATAATAGATATGAATTGTAGTGTTCCAATATAATATATTAAAAACAATTGTATTTTACTTTGTATTAAACATTTTGATGTCAAGAAGCAAGGGAAATATTCTGTTTTGGATTCATAATATTCTGTGGCAGTCTAAAAATTAAAAGCAGTTTAAAAGCTCAATCAAATACTAGATCAAACAAAACTGAACCATTGTTCTCTTAGCAACTGTATTTAACTGCAGATTTAGATGTGTATTTTGCCACACAAACTGATCCCTCATACACTCTCACGGTTTATAACAAAGGCAGTGCTATCTAGTGACATGGCTTACCTGTTCCTACCACATGTACTGAATCTCCATTGGGGAATTACACATAAAGTTCAACAGAATATTAAGGAAATTTCATATGAACATTTTATTGCCAATACTCAATCTCCAATAACTTAAATAGCTTCAGTCTAATTATAAAGGTTCAATTTTGACTCAGAAAGACTTCTAAGAAAAAGCCCAACATTCTAGATTTGTAAACCTTTTAATAACCTTTGCTTCATTTTCTGTGTCTCCTAAACATAAGCCCATCCTCCCTCATATGTTTCAGGCACCACTGAAGTACCTAGCCAAAAATGAATTCCTTTCCCCCTTTATTAAACACACAGCAATATACACAATTATTTCAACAGATTTTTGATGTAATGAACAAAACTTTTATTTCAGGAAACAACACAGTCCATTGGACATATCATTTCCACACAATATTGTTCAAACTTTTCATAAGCAACATATACTTTTTATATACAATATTCAATTTAGGCATGTATAAAGACTCATCTGTTATGTATTTGTTTTTATCCTGCCTTTGTTATTTTTTTATAAATAACTTAAGATAGCATACTTAATACGCTTTCCTTCTTCTTTTCTCCACAACAATAACCCTGTGAGTGAGGTGGTCTGATAGAGAGTGACTAGCCCAAAGTCACCCAACCTGTTTATATGCCAAAGGCAAGACTAGAATCGCAATCTCCTCATTTCTAGCCTGTAACAAACTTTTAATAAAAGTTAACCAAAATTTGGTACTAATAGGCATTCCTTCCCCGCATTATTCTATTACATAAAGGATTTGATTGAGATATATATATTTTATTAACTTTATTTTAAGTACTAGACAACCCACGTCCTGTTGTGTCATCATTTCAGAGATATTTCCTTACCTAAAAAGAGAGACCAGTGGAAGTGGAAGCAACTTCCAAATTCCTGCTGGTTTCCCCACTGAGTTTCCTTATAGGAAGTCAGCAGGAAGCATGAGAAGCCTTCCTTCCTTTCTTCCATCCATCCATCCATCCATTCATCCATCACTTTCCGCTTGATTGTTTGCCTGATTATTTCATTTTCCTAATCAAGGAACTCCCATGGAGAACACTTGAGTCTCCAGACTCTAAATGCAAGCAAAGAATTAGAATGCAATAGAAGAGAATATATGTAGCTCAGGATTAACCTGTGGAGTCCTTGGTGCCCTTTGATCTTGTTTGTTTGCTTGCTTGTAGATATTTCATTACCCAACTGACCCATTCATCAGTGAGTGCAGGGTTTGCTACCTGCTTATGTACAATAGTTTGCTTGCCCTGTTTTGGTTAGGATATGGTAATATGAAATCATTTGTGACAAATAAAATTGTCTGGTAATCCTAATTCCAACTTTTTTATTTATCGCAAATCTCACTGTAACATATCAGATTTTAGTTATATATTTTCATTTCACTTTTTTGACATTACATAAATTTTACATGCCTTTCACAATTATTTACAAAACATTATTTAAAATGCTAAATAAACTTAAACTTTGCCAAAGCAGAGAAACATCTGGAAAAAAAACATTGGGAATGTCTAAAAATATGTAGATGATCATATTTCATGGCAGGGTAATTGTACCTCTTTGCAAATCATGTATCACAATTTCATTTCAATAGTAAATGAGTCAAAACAAAATGACACCTGAGGAGGCAAATACCCAAGATAAGCAACAACTGCAATATCCTTCAGATCACATCAATCTCTAGTAACTTTTATTTGCATTTTAAAGAATCACAGTTAAAAGAAACAAAGAAAAAAAGGTAAAGCCAAGATAACCACAGAAACTACACTAGTTTTTATTATATAGTGATATGTCACACATTTATTATATAGTGATATGTCACAGATTATGATAGTTGCCATAAAGACAATACTTTCATTAGAAACCTTAATATTAACCAATTTATGTGTATTATTATAAGGTTTTCCCCACCTTTTATACACAAATCAAGGCAGTATAATTATTCTGTCTTCTATTTTTCTCACAACAATTATATTATATTTTCAATAGTCTAATAATTGCAAAAAGAATCATTCATTAAAAGATATTCATTATTAATATTATATTACTGAACATTACACACTACAAAGGAAAAATCAATCAAAATGGATAAATACTGGTAAAATATTACTTATTTTCTGCATGGATTAAGATTGTCAGATATCCAAGGGAACTGAGCAGCGATCTTAAAAGGCTTTCTTTATTTATTCTTCCATCCCCTGAATGCATATATCAATTTGTTCATCTGCTTTCCATCAAAAATCTACTAAGGGGGTAGGTATATTCATCCTTTATTTTCTGTAATTCCTCAAAGAATTAAAATGTTATCTAGATTCAGTAATCTGCCACTAGAAATCTAACCACTAGTGGTTAGGAAGAGAAAAATTGGGAGTTGGGGACAAGGGTCAAGCAAATATAACAGATTAAAAGATACATTTCCACATATTGCCTGCCACATAATGAAAGGAGAGAGGCTCTTTTCACCTCAGCCAATGAACAACCTTCAGAATATTTTTTCTCATCTGACAGAGAACTAACTCCTCCCATTTATGTGTTCATCTTGCTGGTTCATCCCTCCAAGATTCATATCTGGCCAAGTTCGATACTTTTTAAACTGCATGTTCTCATCTACATATTCTATTTAGTAACTTACATTTTCAGAAGTGTTTTGCTGATTTGCCCTGTAATACAAATTACAGGGATGTGCTAATGATGAAAGAAAACATTGGAACAATGAAATGAAAAAATAAAACAAAATAAAATGTAAATTAGTAATTTTGTGAGATGACGTAAGGACATTTGCATCCTTTTTCTGAATTTCACAAATTCAAATTCTACAGTACACTACTGAATCCCATGAAAACATCAAAGTCTCTTATTCTGATCATTTAGCCAGCAGCAAACACTGTTCCATGACTGGAACAGTACTTCTTACCGAATATGTGTTGCAGGGAGGGACTCATACTGACGAGATAGAAATAATTCTCTGTGCTTCAACTGGTGCTTCTGTTTATCAGTCAGATCTATTTCTTTGGGAATTTCAGATTCTTCCTCAACTTCTTCTACACAAAAAAGTAAAAGAGAAGCCTGGTGTTATCTTTAGAACCATTTTTCAAGGAAGGTTTCTGCCCTCTATGAAACTTTCCATCTCATTTTTAACAGAATCGCATCCTTTGGTTTCTGCAAAAAAACCCTCAAAAAGTAACCAAACTGATCACAATAAAAAACAATATTCAACAGGAAAAATCTATTTACAAGAATTATTTTCTATAACACAACAACAATAAATCATACAGCTACCCTTCACCCTTGAAGAGCTTTTTTACCAATTATAATCATATTGGGTTGGAGTCAATTGTGTTTCTCTCTACCAGCATAATGGTATAACTGGCAAAAGACATTTAAGGGCTAAGAAGAAATAAAACTTATTTTTCCTAATCTTTTTATTTCTTCTTAGCCCTTAACTGTATTAGCAGAAATTCCCTTTCATTATATTGAATTTAGCTCTTTAAAATATAACCAATAATACCACTTTTGAGACTGAGCCATCATTATTATCTTACTTTTATTTTATGAATCTGCACTGTATATACATTTTTAAATAGCTGGGGTATAAATGTAGATTTTATACATTTAGATTTAAATTTTTAATATCATCAAATAATTCAGTATTATTTGGAATTGCGGCACTTATTTTAAATCAGATGATCACAAGTCAGGAAAAACTCTTTATATCAGTCAAGCAAATATTTCTTACAGTCATAGACCAGCATAAGAAGAATGAGGTATAGACAATGTAATGTATAAAAAATATATCAGTATCTAAGAATAATTATAAAGAGCTCAAAAATATAGAATAGAAATATATAAAGAAACAAAAGTCTTAAACAAGTGCTTTAACCTGATTATATCCCATGCTGAGTAGAAGCATCTGGAGAGAAGTCCAAGGATGAGATTTTAGTTATCTTGCTTTTTCCATGTGGACTGAAAATCATAGTTAATGGGTCAAGGACAAGGGGAAATGCTAATATAATTCTATATCAAAACTCTCTAATTCCTAATAGTATAATAGCCCCATATGAAGCTTTTTCCTATTTAGTTATATTGCTGCAAACAACAAAACTGGAAAAAAGATTCATGCAAAAAACAATTTCTATACACGTTTCTAGGCCGATATTACACAAACATCTAGATTGAGCATGTCTTCAAAGGCACTTTAGTCCAATGCTTGCTAATATATAATAATCCTAATACCAGACTAACCCTAGGGCCTGCTCAAAACTGCCTTCATCCTTGGGTATTGCTCCTATTCATATTCGTACATTCTCACCATATATATAAAATAATTAATTAATAGGGAAGAATGTGAAAGAGGAAAGGGGCTGGCTACTTGAACAACCAAAGTTTGGAGAGAAGAGTCTTTCTCAGAAGTCCTTTTGATTTTACACACTGTGGCCGTGTATAATGCCTTGGGGCAGCTTCTGTGTTACATAGCACTTTCCTGCAATTACCATCTATCTTAGGGGGAACAGAAATGTCTTGATCTGTGTTCTTCCTTTTGAACATCTTTTTGTGAGAGACACCAGATTACACCTCTGTCTGCATTCTCCTCCCTTCCATCTCAACCAGTTTTAACCAGCAATGATAGGCTGGTGAGAATCTTAATGACTTCTTGCTTTTAAGCACATTCTCTTCTTCACCTTTTTGTTCTTGAGACTAGGATTCCAAAATGGCTAAATTTTTGTTCTCTCTAGCCAAAAGGGTGAAACTGTATACTTGTAATACATTCCATATCTAAGATCCATTTTTATGCTACAAACTATTTACAAAAACCAAAGAGTAAATTGAGCATAATGAAATACAGAATTTGGTAAAAAAGAAGTAAAGGCAAATTAAGTTTTAATATTTCACTTTTCATAGTATTCCCACTTTATTATAAATTCTTGACAGCAAAATAACTGAGATTTTTCACCAATTAGAATCAGAAGCAGCCAATTTTACAGTGTAGCTTATACTAGGAAAACGACTATGTACAGCATGGATGGGAAATGAATTTTCCCAAGGGACCACATGAGAACTAGGACTGTTATGCAAGGTGAGAATGCCTCTGCTGATGCTTCACCTTCTGACAATGCCCTATTGACAATGCCGCAATCCACATAAGGATGACCGAAGGGCCAGATTCAGCCTGTAGGCTATAAAAGGCCTATGTCTGATATACATAATTTAGGCAACTAAAATTAGAAACTTGTCAAGGAGTTTGTAAAAAAAAAACAAAAAAAAACCTCCAAGAAAATGGAGTTATTTGTTGCTAAGTCATGTATCCATCCAACCCCATGGACAACGTTCCTCCAGGCCTTCCTGTCCTCTACCATCCTCTGGAGTCATTTAAGCTCACACCTACTGCTTCAGTGACTTCATCCAGCCACCTCATTCTCTGTCATCTTCTTCTTTTGTCCTCAATCTTTCACAGCATTAGGCTCTTCTCCAGTGAGTCCTTCCTTCTCATTAGGTAGCCAAAGTATTTGAGTTTCATCTTCAGGATCTAGCCTTCTAAACGAGCACTCAGGGTTGATCTCCTCTAGGACTGACCGGTTTGATCGCTTTTCAGTCCAAAGGACTCGCAGGCGTCTGCTCCAGCACCATAGTTCAAAGGCCTCAATTCTTTGGTGCTCAGCCTTTCTTATGGTCCAATTTTCACAGCCATACATTGCA
>JANHFK010002781.1:25146-35626 GCA_036250565.1 Sibynophis collaris | reverse complement strand
GGAAATTGTAGGCTTAAAAGAACAAGGAAAGAGTAAGAAAGAACATAGCTAACTTGGATAAATTCAAATATCCGGGTCAGATAAATTAGATCCTAGGAAAGTATCACCTAAACTTTTCAACCCACTGCTTCTATATAAACCACTATGCCTCTGCACACTATCTACTTGCTAGTGCTTCCTGCATGTAAAATATGAGCAATATTTTAGATTTTTTAATGATTGTACTGATTACTTTTATCATGCCTTTTTAATTGCATTTAGATTACATACTATTAGCATACTTCATTAACATACACAGATTTAATAAAGTAAATAAAATGAGATTTATAATAAGATGCTAGTATGATACTTGAGCTTGATAGTTTTTACTTAACTTCATAATGTCTGGAGGAAATCTGGATAGTAGTATTCCTAAATCACTGAAATAACAGTATCCAAACAATTTTGTTGTTTCATTAATATGGAATTCACTGAACTAATACTAATTCAAAGATATAAGAAGATGAAAAACAAATATAAAGAAGCTTTGCTTTCCCCCATGGAGTGGAAATTTCGCATTGCAGCCATTTAGTTTGATGTCTTCTGCTGTAGAAGATTTGCCTTGATTCTTCATCATTCTGAAGCTCAATTATTTCTTCTTGCAGATTAAATAATTGGTCTCCCATTGTGCAAATGAATAGATTTGCAACCCAAACAAGTATTTTCAAATCAATTCAATATTTAAATCAAATCTCAACGTCATTCCTTAATGCCTACAGTTGAAAGCAAAATGCTTCTATCAAAATCTTAGTAGGATGTTTTTATGAAATTCATGCTGAGAAACTATGCAAAAACTCTTCTACCAGTATTATGTTTAAATAACTCCTGCTTCACAATGGAATTAGGTTAAATTGATTAAATTGTAATTATCAACTTGAAATTGATAATATATATATGCATATTTTGCATATTCAGTATTCTCTATGCAAATATTGAATTTTATCATATAATTCAGGTTAGCACACAGCAGAAATTGAACCTAAATAGTCCAATAAAAATGATAGTCATATCAATATCTTCTGAAAGTCTGTAGGACCTCAGTGCCAAACATTGCTCTAGAGTATTGAAGAAACTAGGAGAAATGATTGCAGAACCATGCTCAATAGTGTTTGAGTCTTCTCTACCTTCAAAAAGGTGAAGAAACACATAAGAAATTATAGATGACAAAATCAAAGTCTTCAAACAGATGATAATGATGATATTATTTCTGTGCCTTTGAGTCAATGTAGATTTCTTGCCTGGACAAGAAAGATTTCAGAAGTGGCTTTTCCAAGTTCACCAGGTTGGCTTTGTGCCTATGATGGGACACAGAATTCAAGTTTCTTCTGGTTTCTAGCTTGATGCCTTAACCACTACACTAAACTGGGTCTAAAACAGAGTATTAAATGGCTAATTTTTGAACATATGGAAAGGAACACAATAGTTAATATGAGTCAAAATTGATATGTCAAAATAAGTAATGCTAGTTTATTTTTAAAAGATGGGGAGGGGGGAACTGCTTTGGGTTTACTATACATTGACCTCACCAAAGCTTTCAACAGTCTCTTAATATATTGTCGTTACTAAAATAGTAAAATATGGGCTAGATTATACAACTGTTAAAATGAATTCATAATTGGCTAAATGATCATATTCAAAAAGTACGGTATTCATAACTGGCTCCAAACCAGATTGGAAACTATCATTACGTGGATCAACAATTGTATTAATTATGTGGTTGAAGAGGGTGATTATCAAATCTGCAGAGGAACACGGCTCTGCTGTTAAAAAAAAGTATTTAATAAAATGACTAGTCATAAACAATGGATTGAAACAGACAGGATCAGATTTATTGGGGAAATCTCTGGAATTTGGATAACAAAAATGAAAAGCATATGTATAGGTTAGAGAGGCCTCATGTGGGAGTAGTAAAAATGAAAAGGGTGTTAATGTCTTTTCAACCACAAGTTAAACATAAGCAAGTAGAGTGATCCAGCTGACAAAAAGGCAAATGCTACATTGGAGAGAACATAAACAAAAAGCAGTGAGGTGGCATCATTATTGTTAAAGCAACTTTCGGTTTTGATATTTTGATCCCATTTTTTATTTACTGTATACTTTTGCATTTAGATATCTAATGAACAATTGACTTCTCAGACTTCTCCTTTCAATATGGATACAGAACTTCATTACAGTCCTGAACGATAAGGAGGAATTATTTTAATTTCTTCTAAATGTGGTATCCTGTGACCTGTGATTCAAATGAATTTGTTAATCAAATTCATCAGTAATCTTGCTTACAGCTGTGAAAGTAAAAAAAAAATTAAAAAGGCCAAACGTTACATTTATTGCATTGTTATCAATATAACAATTATATCTGTCATACAATTGAAGTCTGTATGTTTCTTTTTTTTATACAGGTGTGCCAAGAAAAGAAAGAAAATGATTCAAAGAAAATGACTTCTCTGATCCTGATGACCCTCAGTTTTCGTTTCTTCATTCTCAGTCTTAAATACTTGGATGGCTTCTTGCAAAAATGATGCAGTACTTAACTTGGCAGTGAAATTCTACAAACATTCATTCCCTGACTACCAGGTCTTATTTTTTTACTTATGATGGTAAGTTGTTTTATTAAACTGTTAGAAGTAGAGGTTTCTCAGTTTCAGTGTGCAGATTCTGGAAAGAGCGCCAAACGAATCAGAGTTGTTGCGTGTTCTGCTAGAGTATATGAAATCCAAACTATTTTTTGACTGAACAGAGTTATTTCATAAATAAAACTATTTCAAATCATTCTAAAATACAAATAAAATAGGATTTATTGAGATAAATAATATTGCTTTGCTACTGTGGGATTATTAGTTTCTTACTTCACTTCCTTTATTTTCATTATACTTCCATTGTTCTCCCTTCCATAAAACTGAATCATACTCAGGTATTATATGCTTGTTTATTTGTTTCACGTATCTACTCATCTCACATACATGTCTGTTCTTTATGGGAAAAATTTCTGAAAATGCTTATTCAAGAAGCAAATTGTCAGAGATGGGTCACCTTGATCCTGGTTGCCTAGATGAATGAGAGCTCTTTCTGAATGATGAGATCATGTAAATACCAAATACCAAATAAAAAATAATTTATGAGACTATATTTTGATTGTTCCTTTACAATACTGCAACACTGATCTTGCAAAACCACAAAATGAAAACCTTCATAATTTGCAGATGAGGGCCACAAACTACAAGAGATTAACAATAACAATAAACTGCAATGTCTGACAAGATTATTGAATTAGAGTTATTTGGAATTTGTTAAAAAAAAATTGGTGTATGGGTTTATCATCAGTACGGGTAGTCTTCGACTTACGATCGATTGCTTAGCAACCATTCAAAGTTACAATGGACCCTGGCCAAAACTATTTATAACTCTGTTCCAGAGTTCCCCAAAAATCTTCTCACAGTCACATGACTGCATTTTGAGTGCTTGGCAATTGGCTAACCTTTATGGCTAGTTGCAGCATTCAGTGATCACATGACCATGTTTTATGATTTGTTTTTACCAGTTTCCAGGTTTTTTTTAATGGTTTCTGTCAAAAAACTCTTATAGGAATGTATTGATTCATTAACAACCAGCACAAAAATGTTATAAAATTGGATCTGATCATGTGGATGCCTTGATTTGTGACAACCATGACTTATGATGAAAATTCCTGGATCTCTTGGGGTCATAAATCAAGCAACTTTATTGTTGACAAAATGCAATAGAATCCTATTATTTCTGTTTGAAAAAGCAAATTACCTATATAAAATGTTGGACTTTTTGGATTACACAGAGCTGACTCCATTGAGGTGTAGAAAATGCTATAATAGGCTAGGTAAGCTGTGCCCCATTGGCTCATTGTTTCAGAAGTATTTCTTTATCTAAACAGAGAAACAGATTGACCAAGGGTGAGCAAAAAAGCTGAGAGAGTAGAAGTGACTTCTGACTTTCTGCTGTCTTTCCCATTGGAAGCACTGAAGGTCTCCCTTCCCTTCCCTTCCCTTCCCTTCCCTTCCCTTCCCTTCCCAGCAGCAGATAAATGGCTACTGCTAGGTAGGGGAGAGAGCAAGGAATTGTGATACTGACTAGAAATTGCCATGAACATTGAAAATGGAGATTACATGGCTGCAGCAGTTATGTAACAGCAATCAATAACACTGTAGCAGCCACAATTTCTCCAAATTTTATTCCCCCAGGAGTCATGCGTTCTGGATTTTTGACATTTTCTCTAAGTTAGTCCATTTGAGGCACCTTATTTTAAAAATTGTTAATAATAATAATAATAAATTTTTATTTATATACCGCCCTTCTCCCTGTTGGGACTCAGGGCGGTGTACAAGTCTGGTAAAAAATATTAAAACATAAAAGACAAACAATTAAAAACCCCTTAAAATACTATATATAAATGACTTACGTTAAAAAACTCCCTGGGCATTAAAATCCTTCCCACACCCTATTTAAAACCCAATTTTATTGGCCAATAAAGAATTCCATTCTAGTCTAGTCCAGTCTAGTCTAGTCTAGTCTTCTACTCTACTCTACTCTACTTCATGCCTACGGTAATTATTCTATTCTTTAGAAAAGAATAGAATAATTAGGCATGAGGTAGAGTACTCTACTCTATGCCTAATTATTCTATTCTACTCTATGCCTAATTCTTCTCTTCTCTTCTGCTCTACTCTACTCCTAATATTCTATTCTATTCTATTCTACTCTACTCTACTCTACTCTACCTCATGCCTAATTATTCTATTCTTTAGGGTGCCCTTTTGTGTGTGTGTGTGTGTGTGTGTGTATCAAACATCACAATGCTGTTGGTGCCTAAAAGTAGACATACGAGCCTTAACCTATTGATGCTGTTTTTCAGATTGTGCTTGTTTTATTCTGTTTTTATTTTGCTTTTAATTGTCAGCCACCCAAAGTTATATATATGGGAAGGGCAGCATATACATATATACATACATGCATGCATGCATGCATGCATACATTTATGTATTTATTATTTATTTATTTATTTATTTATTTATTTATTTATTTATTTATTCCGTCCGTCCGTCCGTCCGTCCGTCCGTCACTCAGTCAATGAGACAATTTACCCATAAAGAATTATTTTTTCTTGATAGATCTCCCTACTTTTTCCATAAATTATTTAATCTCTGTTCAAAGCCTGCTCAATTAGTGGATGTTACCACATCCATTGCTGAAATGTAGATAATACTTTGCCATGCTATCCTTTTAATAATATTTATTTCAAAAGGATACCCTGGCAAATTGCTCACCAGTTTGATGTTGCTTCCATGAATTATGGTTTCATTAAGTGGAGAAAATAGAAGATGCGATGAGTAATTTTGGTTTCAGAAAGGATTCAGTGTAATTTGTTTCCCAAGGTATTGAGAGCACGAGGAATTTTCACTCACTGAAGGCCGTTTTTAAACAGCAGCAGTCTGGGGATTGTAATTTTGGATATGTATATTTAGCACCATTGCTCTTGTTGCTGGCATTCTATGATTCTTAGACTAGAGCTTTTTAAATGTGTTACTAATTTATGAAATCATGGCTTCAGGTATTTAATCGAAACTCCTGCTTTTTTTGAGGTATATATGCCCATCCTTATGTACCATCTGGGCATTAATGACACATCAATCTCTATTCTAAGGCAGTATAGAAGTATTTTCAAATCAGCTGATTGGGTCATCTAACACTCGGGAAAAACATGTTTAGAAAACATTAAGTAGTGAATAGTTCCTGAGAATAACGAATAGTTATTGGGTATTCTGCTTCTAATTGTATCGTAGTGTTTATCCCTAATGTGTTTCTGAAGCTGTTGACTTAAGTGTTTGAGTCACAAGTTTTCTTTTTAAAAAAACCCAACACCTCCAGGTAACTGATCTAGATACCTAGTTCATTATAACAAGATGTCTCTAACCTAATGAGGCTTGGAAACTCTTTTTAAGGCCTTCCAAAATAGCAACCTGCTTGCAAGCCAGAGTGAGTCAATAAATCAGGATTAAAAAACACACACAAGCATTTTTAATGTGCTTAGTTCAATCTGTTCTCTACAATGGAATGTGCTGATTTTAACCCTGGATAATGAACATATTTCTAATTGCACTTCCCATGATGCAAAAATTGGTGTATACTGTTATTGGAAAAATACAGCCCTTTAACTTTGTTCCATTGCTACTAATGTTGATGGGATTTCATCTAAGGGAGAGTCTTTGTGTTGACCTGGCAGTGGGCCACGCAGATTCTCTCTGGATCAGAGAGCTGGTACGTAGCCTGCAAGCCCAGCACTCCAGGGGCTCTTCAGTGGTCGCCCCATTACCGGAAGGAACCCCCAGGAGTTCTGCCTTGAGAGCACGAGGCACAAGTGGCTTATTTTCCCAGGCATTTTAATAAGCCTCTAGATTTTTTAAAAATGCTTCTTAGGTATTAAAAAGGTGTTTCGTTTTATTATGCCTTTTTTGTTTCAATATTACGCATTTTAGTGATAGTGTTTGAATATTTTTGTTTTAGAAATTCCTCTGAATGTAGTTTGTTGTAAGCTGCCCTGAGAAAACATGGCTTTAAACAAAACAACTAATTTAAAAGCAATTCCTGTTCAAGCCCACTTCAAACCGAAAGGCCCAGTGCAGACTGTCTACTTCAGCTCTTTCTGTTTCTTGAATAACCACTTAGAAACTCCTGTTTATTTTGAATTTGTGTAAAATGTAGTTGGAATAGTTGGCCAGTAGTTACACTGCTGAACATTGATATAGAAAACGTTTAGTAAGTGATAATCAGACAGTTTTCAAAACATCCTCATTCCGCAGCAAGGAACAGGGCAGCTAAGCCGTCTCCAACATCCCACCGAAAGCCCTAGAGAATCAGTACAGGTAGCGCTGGGCAGTTGTGCGCATGCAAACCTCAACATACACGTAAAACTTGTTTTTTAAAAGCAGATCCCCTTTTTTGTTACTTTAGACATGCACAGATGGGCTGTTGTGCAGGCCAAGGTACCATTTTAAAGGTTACCGTTAGATCAAGGGTGTCAAACTCGATTTCATTGAGGGTCATATCAGGGTTGTGTTTGACCTCGGTGGGGGGCAGGGTGTGTGTGGCCAGGGGGGCGTGGTCAGTTCAATGTCACTCATGCTGGGGGCGCCTGTGGCAGTCTGAGCGCTCTGACAGCAAAAATTGGTTCCGTTTCCAGCTGCGACAGCCTCCTGCAACCCTCTGGCAGTGAAAATGGCGCTCAGGAGGGCCCGTTTTGGCTGGCAGAGGCACTGTGGGCCAATCCCTCACGGTTTCCAGGGTGGCCCCGTGGGCCGAATCCAGCCGGTGGGCCTTGAGTTTGACACCCCAGCATTAGATCCCCTGCACAGAGTCCTCCTTTTTGCTTCCCTTTCTTCTCTTGATAGCCGTGGGGGGCAGAGCTGCAGGTGGTCTGTGGGCAGCCCTGTGGTGCGCTCAAAGGCCCCTCCTCTGAGATAGCAAAAGAGACACCTGTGTGAGCCACCTTGGCAGGTGTGGAAACTCCCTCCATCTGGAGGAGGAGGAGGAGGAGGGGAGGGCAGACAACCTCTGCCAAAGAAGGGGGCCGTTCAGCCCCTTGCTTCCCGTGCACCCAAGGCCTCACCGTTCGGTCTGTGCTTTTTTGCAGCCACAGAAGCCCCGTGGTTAACCCTCTCGGCTTGGCCCAATCGCCATCGTTTTGAGACCGTTTTGCAAAGGTTAAAAATACCACAAAGTGGCACCTTGAAGAAAGAGGTTTGACAGCTGTTTTGCAGCTGCCATGAAGTTGGGGAATGTGCAGACAAGCGTACATTTATTTTTTGTGGACAGTAGCTTGATAGCAACTTTGCTTAAGAAAGTCAACCTTGCTGTTGGCAAATATGAGGGCTTTTGTGAAAATCCTAATTTTTCCGTCTCTTTTCTAGGATAAAGATAAAGTTTCTCTAACCAAGACTCCAAAATTGGACCGGAGTGATGGTGGCAAAGAAGTGAAGGAGAGAGCTACAAAACGGAAATTACCTTTCACCGTTGGAACAAATGGAGATCAAAAAGATTCAGATACAGGCAAGAATATGCAATGTTATATTATTTAAAACTGGTCTCAAAATTGAGTGGCTTTGGACAAAGGTCAAGTCTCTGAAAAGGATGCGGAAAACCCACCTTTAACAGCAAATCTGCACCCATTTTGATAGGCACTTATTCTTGATGCTTACTTCTCTTCTTTGGTATTTTTCTAGTCTGTCAATTTGTATCTTTTCAGGAGTGCCAAAAAATTAAGCTATGCAGTTTTTGAGACAAAACATATAATCATTAGATTATCGTTTTACCAGCATAATCTCTCTGCCACCTACCTTTTAGCCCCTTGTGCTGAATATTCATGCATAAATGGTGAAATGAGTGCGGTGTGTAGATTGTCACCTGTTTTATTCTGTCACACGCTGAGAAGCCACAGTTGGCCCTGAGCACCGTTCAGTAGCTAAATGTGTCCCACAGGTGGCAGCTTGGCTTCCCATAATGCAGCCCCTTCATTGGAATTGAGCTGTCTGCCAAAGCTCTGCCCCCTCCCCAGTGCAAAATGTGCTGCTAAGGCTATCAACCGTGAGAGTTGGAAGGTTTCACTGGTTGGGGTTTTGGTTTGGTTTTGCTCTGGCTCCTTAATAACCAGAACATCCCCTTATACTAAGAAGGAAAAGCCTCCCCCCTCCCCCCCCCCAGTGGTTCAGGAAGCAGTGGAAATGGCAAACCAGATCTATGGTAAAATAAAAATAACAAATGGATATGAAGTTTGGCTAATTGGAGGATAGCAACCCAGTGCCTGGTTTAGTGTGGATAGAGAATTACTGTGATGTTGCCTAAGAATCCAGCTACAGTCAGCATCTTTTTCATTGTGTAATTAGTGGGGAGGTTGTCATCTCACAGGAAACACCGTGATCCTTAAATATTAACCCAAATCATAAACGGCTTGTGGTTTTAGGTAATGGTATGAAATGGGAATAGGGCTTTCTGTTATTTGTTTTTGTTGTTTTTGATTGGCTAGAAATTTCATGACGACTTAATGGCTTCTGAAATATGTTTTTGCAGGTTCAGGAGCAGTTGCTAAATTGCAGTCTGAGTGATAATGCTCTTTTTGGGTCACATGTATAGAACTCCTAATTCAGCTGACTGCTTTGTTCGCTATAATTCTAATTCTGTTATAATTCTAATAGTTCTCCTAATACCCACGCAGGTCAAGACAATAATAGTAAGAGGTACCTGGCAAGAAGGTATGAAAGAGGATTTCTCTTTCCTGACCTCTGAGCATTATTATGCTTTTACATTTCCCAGCAGTCTTCAGAATCGCTAGAAATGACTGGCTTATTTTTCTCCATTCTCTGCAAACTTATTCTGCATATGATTATATCTGCTACATCCAGGACAGAATGAAAGAAAAAAATAATCGGAGGTTGGGAGCATATTTTAGAAATTCTCTTACCACTGCAGCCTCCAGCAAGTCTTCTGCCTGTACTGAAGAGAAGGCCTGGAGCTCTTCCAAGTCCACCTTGGGTACTCTTTGTGCTTTCAATCCGGTAAGGGAGTGGCCTTATCAGCAGGAGGAGGCAGCCCTGCCTTTGAGGAGAGCCGGCAGGCAGCTGGGCGGGTGAGCGGCTGGGGGGGGGAGGGGGAGACGACCTCCGCATCCAGCCGTTCTTCAGCAGAAGCAGCTCCCCCAGATTCAGCCTCTACTGGGGGGACTGCTGCTTTTCTTGGCTTCTGGCTGAGTCAGAGAGCTGCCCGGAAGATGCCAGAAAACTCTGGCTTGATTCGTGGGCTTTCTTCCTGTAAAGGCGTATCATGTACTGCGGTTTGCTTGTTTTTTGCTCCCTTGTTTTGGGAAGAATGATTGCAGATGGCTGAGGCCTGTGAAGCGCTGAGGCACCTCAAGTGGGGGTGCTGTTCAGGCCACTGGAGAACGGGACCATGGCTTTAGAGGGGGGCCGTGTTGAAATTGGTGCTTTAGATCCAGCATGTGGTCCCAGTCCCCACAATGGCTGCTTTGTCTTCAAGATGCCTTTTCCTGGGCTGGCACAGCGACCCCCAGGCCGAGGAAATCGGTGGTTAAGAAGGTGGCGACAGGGCTGTGGCAAATCCTCCTCCTCTGTTTTCAGCTTCTTAAAGCCTCGACTCAACCGGTTGCTAGACCTGCCTGGCTTCCATGTGAACCCCAGAAAAAGCAACCCTATTTGTAATCGGGTGATGACAGGCACATCTCGAAGTGTTTGGGAAGAATGGCCTTTAGCCCCAATACATTCTGTAGCCCTAAAGCTCAGGCCGGCCAGCCACACCGTCATCTTTTCACAGCCGCGAGGGAAGCGGCTTGTTGACTCAGCCTTCCATCCTTTCTAAGGTAGGTAAATTGAGGACCCAGTTTATGGGGGGCAATAAGCTGACTTTG
>JANHFK010002777.1:135318-148853 GCA_036250565.1 Sibynophis collaris | reverse complement strand
TGGAGAAGAGCCTAATGCTGGGAAAGATTGAGGGCAAAAGAAGAAGGGGATGACAAAGAGTGAGGTGGCTGGATGGAATCACTGAAGCAGTAGGCATGTGTTTAAATGGACACCAGAGGATGGTAGAGAACAGGAAGGCCTGGAGGAACTTTGTCCATGGGGTCGCGATGGGTCGGACATGACTTCGCAACTAACAACAACTTAACAGGCCATATTGGGCACAGAGGCATATTTCCTTAAAGTACATTAGTTTATATAGGATTGTGCTTCCATTTCATAGTTAGGTACACCCAGGTGATCTATGTCACAACAAATTGAAAGAATGTATGAGTAGCTGCTAAACAGATTCATCTCTTAATGTTTGCCTTGCTCCTAAAAAGTGCAGATTAGCTATCAGATTACTATCTAAATTTCAGTAACTAAGAAACTTGAACTTAAAATTCTCTCTTTTTTCTCTCTACACACACTTAAAGAAAAATTACTTATATTTTTTTCTCCCTATGTGAATCAGTATCAGAATCTCCCTGAAATTACTCAGAATTACATTAGAATGGGGTGGGAGAGAGAAAGGCTGGCAGAAGAGCTTCTGCTGTTCCCCTATAGATGGTCCGTAGAATGTGCCGAACCATGTAGCCTGAAACACCTCAGTTTGCCAAAACATTTGTCTAGTTGAAACATTACTTCAAGCAATTACTCTTTATGCTACTATCATTTGTTCTATGATATCATATGTACTAGCATAACTAGCATAGTACTAGCATTTGGGAAATGTTATAGTAACACTGTCAGGGTATAAAGAGTTAACAGCTGTAAGCTGATGGGAAGCTGTAAGCTAAATCAGCTGGAAGCTGATGCAATAGAATGAGGCAGCAGAGTTACTGTCACTGTTACTGAAGCTACCTATATAAGGGAAGCCATTAGAGGGTGTATCTCTCTTTCTCGTCATGTATCATTGCTCTTCTTGTGTTCATTGTATCAGTAGCTATATGTATGATAAAGGTATTTAACCACGTATGTTTGTAAATATTGCACGCTATATATAAACCACTGTTAATTTTATAAAAGCTCTGTGTGCTGTGTGCTGTGTTTTGCTCCTGGGTTTATTTTATAAAAACTAGTCCCGCTGCCTAAAACTCTGACTAATAACCTTCACCCAATTCAGGGTGGAGTGGCTTTGATACATGCCTCATATCTGTGATGCATCAAGAAACTACGATCACTTTTGCATCTGCTGCAGTCCAGTATGGTCCCTATTCTGATTTATATACATTTTGTTTCTATTCAAATGTATGCCTTTGCAATTGTTCCACTTTAAATCCATCTTGCTTATTTTGGTTAATGTCCAAGCTTGTCAGGACCTGAATGTTGATGTTATCTTCTGAGCTGTGCTCTGTTCCCTTATCTTGGTGGCAAGTGCAGAGGTATTAATCTTGTGTTCTAACCCACCTCCAAATCATTTATAAATATGTCTAACAGTTCAGATCAAAGGTCTGTGATACTCTGGTTAACAGTGTTTTCAAGCTTAATGTGAGGCATTGACATCCACTTTCTAGGTATGATTGCTCAACTAAATCTGTATTGAGTTTATGATAGCAGAATCCAGGCTGCATAGGACACTGTTGATTATTTTGCTTTATAATTTGCCTTTTCTATCAGAGCTTAGGCAACACACACATGGGCAAATATCCTACTCAATTTTGGAATTCCTATTGGAACCAGAAATGTTTATGTGCTGTAGTGCAATAGCCATTGATAGGTTTGTCTTAGATTGATTAATTCTCCTTGTAACCATATTAATCATATTGCAAGATAGGCAATTCCCTAACTTCATTATAGCTGTTGTAAGTATCTTGTAGTAGCATATAACTTTTTGTTGTTGTAAATTAAAAACTTATAAATGATATATGGCTTACACTTATCACTGCCTATATAACTATACCTCAAGTATTGTTGGGTTTTAATCTGGACAGTTAATTATAATGCACTAACTGGATACCCATGCTTCGCTACGAAACTGTGTGATGGGCCTTGATAAATTGACAAAGCTTGAAAATTAATGAGTAGTTACGATCAGTCTCTCCTCTCCTATTCTCTCCCTCTGCCCCACAGAATCCTCCCCTATCCTATTCCCTTCTCTCCCTCAGCCTTGCCCCACAGAATTCTCCCTTTTCCTATCCCCTTCTCTCCCTCAACCTTTCCCCAAAGAAGCCTATCCTATCACCTTTTCTCCCTCAGCCTTGCCCCACAGAATCCTCCCCTATCCTATCCCCTTCTCTCCCACAGCTTTGCCCACAGAAGCCTACCTTTTCCTATCCCCTACTCGCACTCAACCTTCACTTGCAGAGAAGTGGACAAAATAGGTAAAATGGTGGAAACAGCATTGCAATGCAGGACTATATCCCTGTGTACAATATAAGTATAAGATTCACAGCAAATTATTTGGGTTCTCTGCAATACAGCAACACCTGTTTGTAAAATAGATGCATGCTTATTACACCTTTAACATCACCACAAATTTTCCTAATAAACTGATCTATAAATATATTAAATATGCATGACTAATGATATAATATAGGATAAGGTATAATTACTTCGTATCCTGTATTGTTGATAACTTTATTTGTCTGAAGGTGGGAGAGAGCATATAGGGTTTTCTAAACTGGGCTTAACCCTTACTAACAGGGAGATATGGTTGAACTGAAAGTGCCTGGAAACTTGGGAAAAAGAAGCTTGAATTCAAGATATTAAGGGTGGAGTAATAGAGAATCTATCTATGAAGGCTATGGATGAAGGACAGGCTGAAGTGGTGGGCTGGAATGAATAGGATGGGATTGAACTGGGAGAAATTTAAAAGTTCAAATGTTGGCTAGGAGTGGGAGATCTGGTTTGGAGTAATACGTATGATAAGGAAGTGAATATTCTTGATATCCCCTTACTAAAAGTGAGCCAGCAGTAAAGTGAGTGCCAAAATTAAAAATATCATATTGAAATTAACAGGAGGATAGAATCTATATATAAAAATAATAGTTCCATTCTTGGTGAAATCTCACTGAGAATAGTGGGTCCTGTTCTGAGTCCAAAATTAAAAAGAGATTGTGTTTAATTGGAACAAGTTCATATGAGGATTATTAGGAGGGCGAAAGGCCTAGAAAATTAGTTGCATGAATGTATGAATTGAATTGAACAAATGCAATCAGTTGTATAAATAATACTCGGAGAGCGTAACGTAATAAGAATGGACTTAAATTAAATCCATTCTCAGTCATATGATTTTGACACTTGCTTCTTCATTGTTGTTGCTTTCCTAAAAAGGAAAAGCCAACTAAAAAAACTCACATGATTTTCATTTACACTGCTGGTTGACTGGAGAAATAAAATATCTCCCTGCCACAGTCACAACTAAAATGTTTTCAAGTTGAATTCACTCCTAATGGTTTGAGAAATATTTCCCCCTTGCTCCAAAATGCAGTGTTGAATAGGAAGTGATTTTTACACAATCACGCAAAACAGCATAGCCTAAACTTCCCTTCTCATTCTTTTTTTAAAATTAGAGCCCCTGACAAGAAGGCAGGGAAGAAGGAATTAGTGAAATGTTAGTTACACCACTACTTTAATTAGAATTTAAGTGTGAATTATAAAGACAGAAGAAATAGATAAGAAGACAAAATGGAAAATTCCTGATTAATTTACCAAAGTTCTCCAAGTCCAGAAATAGTGAAAGATTTATTTGAAAAGTGATAAAATAGTTATTCTTTATTTGCTAGGAAGGAACAAACATAGGTTCTTTTAATTACAAAAAGTTAGCATGAATAATTTTAAAATGGTGCATGTATCTAAATTCGAATATACAACACAAGGCACAGCAGTAGCTGAATCAACTGATACAAGAAGTGGTATGATAACATTTTAACAAAGCAGAATGGGAGGTATTGCTTAAGGAATGTACACTCTTTGAGTGTTGGTCTGTGGCATGTAATCTAATCTTAGTTGTTTTACAGAACTGCAAACTAGTAACAACTTAGATATGTACCAGTAGTGAACTTTATCTGCAGTTTACAATGTGACAGAAATAGCAGCCCTTTAAATTGTCTGGTGACAAAGAGGAAAGGGCCATGATGGGCAGTGGGTATGTTTTAAAATAAGGAAGAATAAAAGCAATTCACAATGTTGTGATAAGGAAAGCATAGGGGGAAATGGTCTTTGTTCTGATTAGGATTTTGGTAATACTTAAAAGTATTATTTGCCAAGATTTTTTTAGCTTTTTTCTGAGAAGAAAAATAATTATTTCCAGTTTAAAATGATTTGGACAGCAGAATGATGCATGCTTACCATAGAAATGACTTCTACTGAAAACATTATTTAGCATATGGCATATCCTACACGGACTAGCAATATATATTAACATTTCATCTAGATTAGTAGAATACAATCAAACATAAATGTTAAAAAGATCTATGTTCAAATACCAACGTCTAGGTCACTTAATCATTGAAGTGCAGCATCGTTTATATTTTTAAAAAATCAGATATTGGACTAGTGTACGTCCTCAGTTTACAGCCTTATTAGCTCCTCTGGTCAGCAACATCGCCCATCACATCAATAATGCACAGGACTTTGTCAGCAAGGTTTGGAAACTAAAATTGGATCCAAATGAAACTATGGTTTCTTATGATGCGACTTCACTCTTCAGGCATAGTCCAACAACTGAAGCTGTCATGGTACTGAAGAAAGGTTTGCTACAAGACAGCACATTAGGCAACAGAACTAACCTAATCCCAGACTACATAAGTGCCATGTTGAACCTCTGCATGACCAGTACCTATTTTAAATACAACAAAGGTTTCTACAGACAAAAACACAGCTGCGCCATGGGTCACCTGTGTTCCCCATTGTGGTCAATCTCTACATGGAAGAGGTAGAAATCAAAGCCCTAAACTCTTTAACAGGATTTCAGCCTCTCATTGGTATAGGCATGTGGACAATACTTGGGTCAAAATTAAAACATAGGAGGTGGAAGCCTTTACCAAACACATCAGCTCTGTGGATAAGTTCACCCAGGAAGATATTAAGGAAAACAATCTGGCTTTCCTGTATTGTACAGCACACATTAAGGAAGACATGAGCCTTAACATTGAAGTTTACTGAACACAAATAAATCTGCTTGTGAATAAACATATATAGGCTATGTTGGGCATTTAATTTAACTTAATGTATCTGTGATCTGGCAGCTAATACTTAGTAGTAATGTTTAGGCTTATATCCTATTTTTCAAGGTATAACTTGTGGCTCATTCCAATGTTTGAAACTAAAAAATAGAAGCATCATTTCTAACAAAAAAAAACCCCAAAACATTTTAAAAGCGAACAAAGAACTGATTTTTCTCTTACAGTAATTAAAGGCTATCAATAATTACCTAAAGGGATTTTTTTCCCCTATCCAATCCTTTTATTATACTATAACATTGGCAAGTCAGAAACATATAGGACAACACAACTGGAGGATTGCAGTATTTTATAGAGGAAAAATGTTGTTGGATGTTTTGATATACTTTTGTTGAAGCACAATGCCAGATTGGAAATGTTGTAAGCAGCCATTCTAAATTAGGAGATCTACCTCAACATTATCCAGTCTTATTTGCTTCAGAATAGCCTAGAGAAGCATGAAGGGTGCAAAACAGGTGCAAAATTTTTCAAGCTATCTATATTCAAAATACATATTTAAACATTCTTACATGTTTGTTCTTTTTGCCTGGATGATGATAACATTTCTTGTGGTTAATAGCCTCCGTAGCTGGGAACACCCCTGTCAAATTTTAGACAAATAAGCTGTGAGAAAAAAACCCCAGGCTTAAAGGTTGTTATCAAAACTAAAAACAGATGCAGTTTGCCCCTCTGTTACAGAAATGCCATGTCTCCTCCACCCTCCCAAAGCATTTTACACTCAAAGAATGCTAGGAAGGAAGGGAACAGAGACTTCATTGGAATGAAAATAACTTGCTGTAATTCTTGCCCTACTATATACTCCTTATATCTGTTGGATTAACTATTTCCAACATGATTTTGAGAAATTTAATGAGTATCTTATTCATATATTTATTTAGTTCATATGTCACGCATCTCACAGTTCGAGGCAATTCTCAGTAAGGGCTCTCCTTTTCTGGAAGCCCTGCTGAAAGTTCAGTCACCTTTTCTTCTAATTCAAGGGTCTCCAAATTTGACAACTTGAAGACATGGACTTCAACTCCCAGAATTCCCCAGCCAGCCATACTATTGAAGTCCAGAAGTCTTCAAGTTGCTAAGTTTGGAAACCCCTGCTCTAATTCATTAATTTACTGGTACTTTCCATAATAAAAATCAGTTACTTTTCTAGTTCGGCAATCTAACACAATCTGCATAGTCATATAACTAACTGCTCATGTCATAAGAATGGGTGGCAATGATGCCAAAGTAAAAGTTAAATAAGAACCTCAGTCAACTCACAAAGATTATGGAGATTATAGGGAGGATAGGTCTGATTTGATCGCTGAATTCAATACCCAACCTCTTCCACCATGACAAAATGTTCTGTTTTCTTCTTTTTGGAACAACTATTGCAGTGCTGTAGACTACTCAGAGAAAAAGAAAAAACCAGGAATGAAGCATCAGGAAACAGACTCAGAACAAAACAGATTCTGACTTATCCACTTTGTTTTTCTAAAATTACATTGCTGTACTATTGTCTAGTTGTTGTTTTTTTACCAACTCCAATATATAGTTGTAGTCTCAACACACTTGAAAGACCAACAGGTTGGGGGAGACTGCTCAAAATAATGCTTGTTGGTGTTATTTGTTTAAATTAAAACTTTTTTGATCCAAGTTTCTATATTACTTTGTTTAGAGATGTTTCTCCCTGTTCCAAAACTGTTCCAAAACTTATATTCTTTTTCCTTCTCCTGCATCATTGCTTTGGATACTAGTTGGTTTTGGCTAAAGCATGAGATATGCAAGATCTACCAAAAACAACAACAACAAAAAAACACACAATCTGTGATGTCTCAAACTTTGGTAAATAGTAATTATCCTATTTTATTGCCCATTTCTCATTACAGCATGCAATTCTTTTGAAATAGCAGCAAAAGATGAAGACAACTATGGATTTTCAGTATCTCCTAAAAGCTGTGCATTGTATATGGTTCTTTTTGTCAGTTCACATGAATCATCATTTACATTTTCTTTCAAGTACAATTCAAAGATGTTTTTTTCTGCTGTAAAAAAAATATGTGGGAATGATTGAACATTTCACTGTGTTTGTAAGAGAATTGGCAAAGGTCTACCCTGAACAAATGAATGGATAACAAGTAACCTATCTTTCAGAAGATCAAGATAATCATCAAAACAAAATAAACCAAACATCTAGAAGATTTTTGGCTCAAAAGACGATCTATATGAAATGCGTAATAAAATACACATTTTGAGAAAAGTGGGGAAATGGAAAATATTTATAGGAGAGTGAGGAAAAAAAGAATGGAAACAAATCATCACTTGGAGGCTACCTTGAAGAGTATTTGGAAGCTGCTACTGGTGCAAAATGTAGCAGCATTAGTAGTTCTGTGTGACCCTCAGGTTGTCCATATAACAACCTGTAGTAATACACAAGTTAAAATTGGGTGCCAGTTTTTTCCAGATCCAATTCAAGTTATTGGTTATTGATTAAAGACCTTCATGGCATGGTACTAGGCTATCTGAGATACTGTCTTGTCCCAATCACAAGGCAGGGAGGAGTACTGCATATTAAAAGATATAGGTAAAGGTTCCTTTCGCACATAATTGCTAATTGTTCCTGACCCTAAGGGACAGTGCTCATCTCCATTTCAAAGCCGAAGAGCCAGTGCTGTTTTTAGACATCTCCGTGGTCATGTGGCCGGCATGACTAAACACCAAAGGCGCATGGAATGCTGTTACCTTCCCACAAAAGTGGTCCCTATTTTTCTACTTGCATTTTTTACATGCTTTCGAACTGCTAGGTTGGCAGAAGCTGGGACAAGTAACGGGAGCTCACCCTGTTATGCGGTACTAGGGATTCAAACCGCTGAACTGCCTACCTTTCGATCGACAAGCTCAGCATCGTAGCCACTGAGCCACTGCGTCCCTGTATATTACAGACTCTGTTGTTTTGACTAGTGGAATCAAGGAGGACAGCCTTCTCTACCATCACCTCCATCCTTTGAAGCTTCGTGCCCAAGATGGCATGGGCATCACTTTTTGGGTCTTCTGAAAGAGTTAAGATCAATTAACTCTCTCAATTGCCATGGGTCTCAAAGTGTGATATGAGACCCTGGTAGTAGTAGATAATGTGAGGGTACTCCCTCCACCTTTTTAAACTTGTAATACCCTAATTTAATATCATTCTTAATTCTGTTTTAACTTTGTTGCATGTATGCTTTTATATCACTTTTTATGTAAACCAGAGTCACTTAGAGGAGATGGACAGTGTAGAAATATGATAAATAAAGAGATTTGACCCAGTTGAGATGAAGCCACTATTTGTCAGGTTTTGTCCATGTTGTCAATTTGGCATAGACTCTGTGATTTGTTTGATTCCAATATAACACAAAGCTATTTGATTATGCACAGTTATACATTCATTAACTAATTATTGAGGTGTGGGGGTATACCGTGGCAGGAACTGAGGGGAGTTTTGACTTTATCTCTCCTTGATTTTGAGCAGAATGCCCTTTCCATTGATATTCTAATATAATTAAGGCCAAACCAAATTCTAATTTTATCTTGAGTTAGAATAGAATAGAATAGAATAGAATAGAATAGAATAGAAGAGCTAGAAGGGAACTTGTAGGTCATCTAATCCAACTCCCTGCTCAAGCAGGACACCCTGCACCATTTTTGACAGGTGGCTGTCCAGACTCTTCTTGAAAGCTTCCAGTGATGAAGCACCCACAACTTT
Organism: Sibynophis collaris; assembly: GCA_036250565.1. NCBI lineage: Eukaryota > Metazoa > Chordata > Lepidosauria > Squamata > Sibynophiidae > Sibynophis > Sibynophis collaris. The sequence goes on along the minus strand of JANHFK010002777.1, from coordinate 139,913 downwards.
TGAAGGCAAGCTGTTCCATTGGCTGATTGTTCTCACTGTCAGAAAATTTCTACTTATTTCTAGGTTAAATCTTTCCCTGATCAGTTTACATCCATTATTCCTTGTGTGACCTTCAGGTACTTTGGAAAATAAGTTGAACACCTAACACCTATTTGTGGCAGCCCCTCAAATATTGGAACTGAAATTATGTCTCCCCTAGTCCTTCTCTTCACTAGACTAGCCATGCTCAGTTCCTGCAACCCTTCTTCATTGTTTTAGTTATGCCACAATATTTTGTATTGTTAGTTATGCTTGATGAAATGGGAAAAGGGGTATGACAAGGACAGAGAATATTGTAAAACTGTTTAATAATAGTCTCATAGTGGCCATAATAGAAAACTGATCCCACATTCTTCTTTTGTCTAAAGACAAAACCTCTGTTATACTATTATATGATGGCATACTGCCTTTGTCCCCAAGACTTTTCAACTAAATGCCACTTGATTATTAAGAATTGAGATGAAATCAGCCTCTCATTTCATTCAGAATATTGAACATTTCACAACTTTGACCTAGAGGTGAAAGAGTTCCATAACCTACTTCAAATCTCCTTTTATCATCCAATTTCTAGCCCTTTTGTCATTCAGTTTTCAGTTTTTTTAAAAGCCAATGCTCTAATATGTTTCCCAAAGACTATGCATTATGAGACAGACATTTGGCGTTTAATAACCATGACATAACAAAGACATATTGTCTTAAAACAAAAGCAGCTTTGATCCCACCCTGCCAACTATTTTTCTGCCAAATGTCAAAGAAAAGGGTTATGAACATTTATGCAGAACATTTATGCGAAACGTTTGATGTAGCAAAAGGAGGGGGCATTTCAGGACCCTTTTTAGTTTTTTTTCCTCTACATTGTGTGGTTTGATGTAAGTTGTCCAAAAGAGGCAAAGGAATCTTAAAAGCGTAATGATGAGTGATCATTGCTCATGGTATTCCACAGTCTTTGGACAAGCTCAACAAAAAATATAAATCCTGAAATGCAATTTAATGATTGTGGTAACATTCAAAATGTATTAAAATCTGCAGAAAGTTGCTTATACTTTTAAACAGGAGAGGTCAATATGATTGGGACACAGATTTTAATTGTAGATCACTTTGTAATTGATGCCTAAACAATGGACAGCAAAATTAGTCAGCAGTCCTAGTTTTGCTAGTCTCCATGTAATTAAGGGTCATAAATGACTGATTTTTAATAGTGATATTATATGGAGAACAAAAGGAAGAGAAAATAGACGTCCTGATTGGGCTTGCAGATATAGGGAAAAATAAAAATCAATTTTCCCCACTTTGTAAAACTTATCCCATGTACTTTTGCTCTCTGGTATATTAACACTGATTTTCTCAGAAGGATCAGTGTCTTTAAGTGATATTTGAAGAGCTGTAACATTCTTCTGGGGGGTTCTGAGTTTATTGATCTTGTACTCCAAGAATTATATGGTATCAAATAATATATATTTGATATAAATCTTGTATATTCACATTGATATCTGTCGGTCTGCCTGCCTCCCTACCTACTTACCTACCTACTTACCTACCTACCTACCTATATATACATACATATATGATCACACTTTATATGAGACCCTGCGACCATCTGTCAATTGCAAAAGTGTTAATTGCACTTATTAAACTTATGGGACCTAAAAATTCTGACTTTGCAAAAAAAAATCCTACTCTGAACTCAGATACTACCTTAATAGCTCTTGATTAGAACTTAAACTGTTAAGTTTTTACCATTCCCAGATTATGAATCGAATTGAAGATCAAATCTATAACAACAACAACAATAACAACAAAAACAAAAACAACGCAGTGGTTACCAGCACACTGGGTACCATATTGAGGCATCTTAGATGGCACTTAGAAAAGCTGCACATTAACAACCTTTCTATCTCTGAGTTACAAAAGAACAAACATATATTACACCAGTACATTATGATCTCTGAGGTTCTAGGGAAGAACATGTTATGTATGAAGTCCAGCACCAGATAAAGAATTGGCAGCTGTGACTTTACATTGTTGTGTATAATGATAATTGTAGTACTCAAATTTACTTCTGTTCCCATATCGGAAACAGACTCTTGCATTATAAGAGTCACCATATTTATATATCCAATGACACTTTTTAATAATGTTCAGTACTTTTAATATACAGTGCATTGGATCCAAACTGTCAAAGATGCTTTGAAATTAAAATGAGTCAGATTAGTTATGCACTACATAAATCCCATTGTTTTCAGTGGCTCTCTTCTGAGTCTAAATCTGGATCTGTCTCATTAACTTGAATAACCTGTTACTTGAGAAGTTTCAAATAAAATCTTGCAGCATTTTAATTGCTGTTTTGTAATTTACTTTATTTAGTCAGTTAGTTATTTAGTTGGGAATAGTTATTTTCAGCATGAAACACTGATTACTTATTTAATAATGCCCTGCACTTTTAAAACAGTAATCTGTAAATGAGCATTAATACTGTTCCACACAAAGACTGCAAAGATCAAAGCAAGTATATTATCTATAGTCACAAACCATCCCACTTATATGTAACATAGAAAAGCACTTTGCACTATTTATAATTAATATTCAAACTGGAAAATTATCTTGGGAGTTCCAAATGAGTTTTGAGAAATACGGTAGCTCTTAATATTTCTCCTCTTTTCAACTGGCCTATTTTGAGCATATGCTTTTTATTCCTTTCCGCCTTCAACATTATTTTTCTTTCCTTTATTATGAAGTGATAACAGTTTTAAAGAATTTTAGGGGTAAAACATTTTAATGTTGCTACATGCCTGGCATATGGTTTGTTTTTGTTACAAATTCTGATTCCAAGATTAGAATTTGAGAATGTTTTCAAAAAATGTCTCATAACACTCCTCTATCAATGCAGGTAGTCCTCACCTTATGACCAGTTACTCAGCAACAGTTACTCAGCCAGTTATAATGGATAAAAAAGAGCATTGATGACCTGGATCCAAAGCCCCAATAGTCAGACTCCCACCAAGGCCATGGACCCAAAGTTTGTGCACATTGAAGACTGTTGATAACATTTTGTGGTCATGTGACCATGTGACACTGGCACTCCTGGTTTTTAGTAAAATCATGCCTTTTGGTTTCCCTAATGATTGAGATGCTCGCTTAATGACTGCTGCAAAAATAGTCATAAAAATCACATTGTAAAATCCCGACATATGACCATAACGGACAGACTCCATTATGGTTGTATGTCAAGGACTGCCTGCATACCAATCTTATCCATAGATCAGATAATAAAATTAAGATAGGACAAAATCATTCCATGACTCTGACACCATTAACCCAACTTCCAAAGATCCTTTCTTTCTATTGTAATTCTAATTTTTGTGGAGTGTGTCTCAAATTTATAGAATTATTAGATTACTAATCTATTCAGAGGATTAGCATTTGTGAAATTATAAAGATATATGTATCTTTGCCAGCAACAACTTATGTTTTGTTTTTCTCTACTCTCTTTTTTTTCCCTTTTCACTAAGAACATTTATCTCCCTATCTAATTTATTAATTGTTCAGATAACTAAGCCACTGAATTCTAATTGTACTGGAAAATATTGTGGCCTAAACCTGGATCACCTGTATATAAACAATGTGGTTTCTTGGGCCACTGATTTCTGTCTGGTTCTGCCTTATTTTGTCACTCAGGTTAATTCAGGTTACTGTGAACATTTTACTATAAAGATACTTTAAGCAAGTCACATGTATGATGGAGCATCTTGTAAGAAATGCAACTCACCTATATGTGAAAGTGATACTTTATACCACCATAACACATTTAAAAATATAATCATGAAATCATGAAATACATACAAGATAGAAAATGAAGAGGCTGAATTGAAAATATTTTTGAGCCCATTTCTGAAAAATATTAAGGAGACATTTCTCAGCCACAGACTGTTTCATAATATTAGTTCTGCCACCCAAATAGTAGAATTGCTGGTGTTAATTAGTTACAGCAGGGGTGTCAAACTTGTACCATCAGGGTGGCGCCATGTGACATATTGGGACTTTTTTCCCCTTCGCTAAACTGGGTGAGGGCGTGGCCAGCATGTGATGCATCCAGCCCGTGGACTGTAAGTTTGACAGCCCTGAGTTAGAGGATACCTTGTTTTGACCTAACAGTATAGGATAGATTGAATATTATAGGACCAAGACCTGTAGGTAGACCTTTGAACGTCAAAGAAAAACCCAGAAATACCTGGGCTTGAAAAACAATTGGAAACCAGTACAGCAGTTTCCAGCATAAAAGAATGTGCTATTCTAAGAGGTATTCTCCGCTAGTGATGTGCACAGGGGATTAGGACAGATAACAACCACAGCTTTACAATCAAATCCCTGCCATTTTTGTACCAATGATAGTATCATGTTCATTAACAAAGAACGGGGATTTGATCATAATGTCACAACCATTTTTTAAAATTTTTTTATTTAAATTTGATTTATATGCCGCCCTTCTCCGAAGACTCAGAGCGGCTTACAATGTGCTAAGCAATAGCCTTCATACTTTTGTATATTTATACAAAGTC
>JANHFK010002777.1:124299-135218 GCA_036250565.1 Sibynophis collaris | reverse complement strand
GTGAGATTCGAACCTGCAATAATTGCAGGCATCTGGTGTTAATAACAGGGTGCTTTAGACCGCTGTACTATCATCATTTGGTGATTTGACATTAGAGAGCCTGTGGCTTATGGCTATTATGGCTATTAATTGCCCAATGGGAGCAAGGAACTGTTCCCTAATGATCTTTAAGGGATCATTTTTTTTCACACAATATATTGCAATCATACAGCTTGTCAGCACATCCTGCATCATCAGTTTTAGGAAGACACATAACCACTAGTTGAAAACTGAGAAAAGACAATATTCGACACCAAAGTTATATAGCTGAACAGTGCTAGTGGTGGATCCAGGAGCACTTTAGCCCCATTCAGAACAAATACATTTCCCAACTTCCCAAAAAACAAATGAACATTGACGAATCAACAGTAATCACTGGACTCACTAATGATCTCTAATATGCCTAAATGTAATCTGATTTTCCAGATGCTACTATGTAGCTGGCTCTAACTTCTTCTTTTAGTTTCCTATAGTTTCCTATAATTCTCAAATAGTCCCCAGTATGGGCTTTTTGTTTGTTTGTTTGTTTGTTCATTTGTTTCCTAACAGTCAATCAAAGATATTTGGTCAATGGCCACAATTCCACCGCTAGCATGATTAGAATATCCATGACATGTTGTTAGCATTCCAATTGGCCAGACTGGGGAACCCTGGTTAAACTATAAAATAATGTGTTTTTGCCTTAGTACAATATGTGATTCCAAAAAATAATATTTAAAAAGTGGCAGCTAAAAATCCATGATTTATGACTTAATGTGAAGTATGAACTGAGTTAAAACATAGCATTTACAAACCATGGCTAAAACAAATTCTAGCATACTGCATCACATAAATGCAACTACTGCAAAGGACATTATATCGAACTGCAATGGTGACTTTATCAACCTGATTGTCACCTGCTATTATCATCCCTCTGTGAGATCATCTAAACCTATAGAAGCAGGAAGAGATTGACCAGAGTGGAATATTCCATGTCTAGCCAAACCTGCAGCCAGCTCTATCTTTCTACTGACTTCAAGGCAAAAGTCAGGTTACCACTATTGGACCAAATAGTCAGATACTAATACTGCCTACACCTGGTTCAAAATGAGTGCATCTGTCAATGAGTTTGTCTGAAATAAAGTTTAAATTGGATAAAATGTCTAATTAAAAGCACATATATACCAATCAGTGGAATCAAAGCCATAAAAAAATAACACGCACCACAATAATTTCATTTGCTCCACAGACAAGAATGTAAGTCTTGCTTGCTTAAAAAATAATGCTTTGGTCCAAGATTCTTTTTTGCTTAATCCAGATGTTGGAAAGTGCCTCTTAGTTACTTATCTGTAGCCAAGTTTAGTTCTAAGCATATGCAATTTTTATTGTACAAATTGTAGCCTGAAAAACATAGTTCTGAAATAGTTCAGGTTTAACAAATACCAGGGATAATAATTTCCCATCCTGTTACAATTCATCACCTATACTTATTAATTCAATTTGCCTTATATAAATAGATAAAAGCCATAAACTGTCATTCAACTTTCAGCAATTCTTTTCTAAATTTCCCACTGAGTGGTGATTCTACTCTTTTAAGGCTAAACCAAGCAGTTTGTGGGAGTTACGTGTGAACAAGGCTCAAATATTAAGTGTTATAGTGCTGTATATAATGAAATACAAATTGGTTTTTTTTCTTCCTCCTCCATATTCACTGTTTTTTAAAAGAAACATTTGCTATCCATCTTCTTGTGTTTTTTGCTTTTTACACAGTCACCTTAAGGTATTTTCAACTTTCATTTGGCAAATACAAAGTAAATTGATTTGCATAGCAGAGTCTGAAAAACAATTTCAATTGGAACTGTTTACATGGGATGGAATGGGAAGGGGTGGGATGAAAAAGAGTGAAATACAGTCCTAGGTGTGATTTTTACTCAGTGAAATGTAAACTTTGTTCCATTTGAAATACATTTTTTTTTTACATTTGGGCATCATTTAATACTTTGAGTAGATTTTTGGAGCACAAGTTACATTTATTTTTAATATTAGAGTTTGCAATTTAATTTGTTAACACTCTTTTAAATAATATAGAATCACCACTTTTTCTGAACTATTTTTCAGTTATAAGGGATCATGCTACTGAAATGTGACAAGATGCAACCTAACATTTTCTGTTGTTAATGAAGTAAAAAATGCAGTGTTAGATGGCCTTATTACTCCTAAATACACACACAAAGCTGTAAAAAACCAAACCATTCAATTTTTTATAATGTCATTTACCCAGCCCACTGAGACATTTGGCCACCCCCAAAATACTCAGAGGTCTAGTCTTTAAATCATAACAAATGTGGCCTGCTCATACCCTGCTTCTTGAGTTAATGCTCCCTTTCCTTCTTACTACATCACAGCTTCTATGATCAACTCAGAATTCTTTCTGATGCTTTTTTTTTCTATGCATAAAACATAATGAAAGGAAGGTGATTTTGCTGAACTTGATCATTTTTAACATCAAAGGCTGAGTATTTTCTAGAAATATTCTTCATTTAACTTTCATCTGTCAATGACTAAGATTTCATGTCTGGAGTTGAGTAGCTAAGGGATAATTTTCAGCTATTTAAATAGCATCCTGTGTTTTAGCTAGGTGTTTCATCTTGCTGGTTACAAACTACATTTTTAATACAGTATTACCTTTTCAAGTTATAATAAAAACTGATATAAGGAAGGGTTAATTTAATATATAATGTAGATCAGTCATATGGGAAATGGAATAATTTCAGGATAATGTCTGTGAGTTCATATCTATGGAAACCTCCTGTTGACTGTATCAGTAACTAGCACCCAGGGTTACTATAAGGTAAATGGAGAGTACTTTCTCTAGCCTTCTCAGCCATGTTGACCTGACTTCTTATTCCTAGTTGCCTATGCCTTCTCTTTGCCAATCCTTGGATTCTTTATAATCACTGCAGGAAGCTGTAGTATTTGGAAACTGTAGTATTTGGAGTGCAATTCTAGTGTAGATTACCATTGTTCCCATTTCATTTAAATATATGAAGAATTCTGCAATTGTCTTGAAGAAATAATTTTATGAAGAAGCAGGATCTGTATCCTGTAGCCAGCCAGTGGTTGTGTCTCAAGCAATCTCTAGTAAAGAAGCTATTGGTCTTTTGAATTACATTCTCTTTCATCACATCTGCCATAAGCAAAACCTTAAACCACTACTTGTATTTTATGAAATCCTCACAGTGACTTTGAATCCATGAACAAAGAATCAAAGAAAAAGGTAAATAACATATAAATAGATTACTTATTTATCAAATTTGTATAGCAACCTATCTCAAAAACAGCAACCCTGGGCAATAAGCAACAATACAAAAACATAAATATAAAAACAACAGATATAAAAAGCAGAAATCTGCATTTAGAAATAAATAGCATATATAAAAAACAAATATACAAATCTCTAGCAAATGGTCACCTTGACAATGGAACCATTGAACAAATTTTCGGCTCCCCGGAGCCCAAGGCCTGATAACAAATCTTGAAGGCTTCTGAAATGACAAAAGAAATGTAGGTAATCTAATTTCATGGGGAAGAATGCTCTGCAAAGTAGTTGCCACAGCAGAAAAGGCATGTCTCTCTGGACCCATTATATACTACTTCTCTGCCATATATAACGGGGCAAGCTGAAATGATTGGAAGAGATGGTCCCTTGTATTGGCTGGTCACTGCCTAAAATTGTATTCTTTATTCTTTCGGTTTTGGTCTGACAGAAAATACTGCTGTCATTTTTACTTTTGTGATTGTGTTTCCTGAGCTTGATATATATAAAAAAATACATGTACAAGGGGCAACAGTGACTTTGTTTACTTGAAATCAATGCAAGATAACAATGACTCCTGAACTTGCTTGGATTTCCTTAAAGGTTTTAGCCACCATAATTGGTCAGCAGCTGTCAAGCTTTTGTTCAATGCTGTGCAGAACAACTGAGCCTTTCTTGACACAAAGAGCTTTTGGGTACTTCTATATAATTTTTCTATTTGTGTTATTCCTCCTCCTCCTTCTTTCTCTCTCTGTTTTCTTTTTTAAGGGATGACCATATCCTAGGCATTGGCATAGGTTTCTCTCCTAGGGCCCAAAGAAATATTTGTGCGAATGCCACATAGACATCAGGAAGGACATATGGCTAGTTCAGCTCCATCAATTTTCCCCAACTCTATCCTGATTTAAGGGATCATAGGGTTTTAAAAGGGAGTTTTTAAAATCATAAATCATGTTCATTTTTTTCTTTTACACCAAATATTTATAAGGGATTTCTAGTCCACAATAAACATAGGTAATATTTTTTCTCTGATCAAAGAGATACATTTTGCCCCATCTAAGCAAGTTCCATTATCTTTGTGCATATAATAATAATGTCGCTGCAATTATACACATCTAAAAAAATTCCATGATTTCCCCCCCCCCCCAACTGTTTGTCCATGAGTTCCAAACCTCCAGTCACAACTGTATATTAATTTTTAAAATTATTTGAATAAATGAATCCAAAATTTTCTAGCTTTTGTACATGTGCACTAAACATAATAAAATATCCCTACTTGTTCATATTTCTAAAATAAATTTTCAATGGCTTTATACATTCTAGATAATTTTTCTCCTGATTATGTATAGCAATGGTATATCATTTTATAAAAATTCTCTTTCTGACATAATGTAGATGTCAAGTTTTTAACCACATACAGTATTTCCTCACTGTTTTGCTTCAATATAACCAAAGCTTTTAGCCTTTACCATATGTTCTTTCACTTGTTTCAAGTTTCAATAAAAGTTCATGTTTTAGCAATTACATGTTCGCTATTGATACATAACTCTACATATTTCAAACTCAGTTTCACAATGTTCTAAAACCATAGACTGTTTTATCGACTTTAAATCTTTCTAATAACTATAAATAAGAACATTGTCAACTATATCCCTCTGCCATCAGTTCATCTCTTGATTACATTTTATATTACCTTTGCCAAACTTCTAGTTTTTGTACCTTTTATTCTTATTGTATTTTTTACTTCACCTCCTCCACCTTCATACTGCAGAAACATTATCAGCCTAAATCCAGCCAATGGAACATATTTCCTCTTTTTCAAATTCCTGCATGAACCTATATCTGATTCCCAGCACTTGTCCGGAATACTTAAAATGATGGAAGAAAATGCTCTCAGTGATCAAACCTGAAGAGTTTATGATGGCAAATGTTTGGGAAAAGCTTCATTTAAAATTTGGATGAAGCAGCTGATACCTTTGGCTCCAAATATCCATTGAAATAGGCAAGATCTGTGATTGTGTAGATGAATGTGCAGATGTAAACACTGAAGGCTACCATGGCTGGAAATTCTAAACCATTTTTTAAAGAGGACTTAATTCAAGGCATACAGAATATGCTCTGCTGCAAAGAAATAGATTTTGTTCCTTAAAATCTAAAATCTTTTATTTTAAAATCTAAAATAAAATAAAATAAAAACCCGTAACAAGAGGCATGTCTTCTACAGATCTGCATATCTAAAAACATTTTCTTCTGGCAAGAAAAATCATGAGATTTTATTCATAAAATTGTATTTTATTTTGGGGAACATGTACACATGCATGTTGGTATTTATTTCAAAGGGTAATCTAATGGTAAATGCTGAATGATTGTTATCTGTAAGAATGGCAAGAATTGTCCTCCAATTAGTCAATGAAATCCCAGAAGTGAAACATAGAGTATATAAATTGTGCTTCACTTGCATTGTAATTTAAACAAGCAAAATGCTTTCTAAGCATTTCCAATTGAACAACATCTGAGAAGCCAATGTTTGAAATTATCTGCATACCATGAAGCAGTCTTTCCTTTGCGTAGTAGTTTTAATCTAATATATAAATGAAGAGTTTAAGCCTTGCTCTGCCATTGAGACCACAGGTGCTAGTGGAGAACTTTCTCTTTTCAAGTTCCAATTGCCTTCTGAAAATCAAACTCCTTCATTGTACTAATTAGCACCTTGATATAGACCATGACAGTGGTGGGTTGCTACCAGTTCGGCATTGATTTGGCCCTGCCCCCGAACCGGTCCTCACCTCCCGGGTGGCAGAGCACATGTATCCTGCAACCTGCCTGCCTAAACTGCCTTCCCATGCGGTGCCTGCCAGCCCTTTAACAAAGCTGCTGCCTCCTCAACTAAGTATTCAGGCAATCAGCTGAGTCGGGCTAGCCTCGAAAGTAAAGCCTTTTTTCCCCTTTTTTCTTTCACCCGAATGAAAGAAACAGAAAGGGAGGGGGAAGTGGGGGGAAGGGAAGGGAGAAAGAAAGAAAGAGAAAGAAAGAAAGAAAGAGGGAGGTTTAGAAGGAAAAAAATGGGCTTACCAGTACTTTTCAGCTGGGAAATCTTTGCAAAGGGGAAAAACTGCTGTTGTTTAATCTCCAAACAAGCAGTGTGGCTGCTGGTGGCTGCTGGTGGAGGAATTCTGGGAGTTGAAGTCCACAAGTCTTAAAATCTTAATGAAATTCAGCAGTTCTTTTTGTCTGCTTGTGTGAATGGAGCCACACTCAGGCTTCCACTTTCCATACTGTCATTATCTCATTATCTCTATCCGGCAGGAATGTGGAATGAGATTGAAGCAGGTGTGTTTATTACCAGCTTGTTTTTCTGGGAGTCTTTTCTTAGGAGTAATATTTTATTTGGGGGAGGAGATATGTTTCCCACAGAAGAAAAAGAAAGGAAGGAAGGAAGGAGGGGAGGGCATAAATTTGGCTGGCACTAGACACAGCTTCAGAAGATGCTTTGAAACAGTGCAGAAAGGCTGGAAGGGACCTAAGAGGTCATCTAGTCCAACTCCCTGCTCCCTGGCAAAATGGACTGCTAAATTGGCCACATCACCCAGTCACATGACCACATGGCCACTCCCACAGTCTCATGATCACCAAGACACGCCCACCAAGCAAGACACACCCACCGAACCGGTAGTAAAAAATTTTAGAACCCATCCCTGGTGTCAGTGATTGGAGAAAAATATTTCTCCCATAATTTAGAGGTAGAGAGAGAAAGACAACATCTTTAAGTTCAGACATGGAAGTCTTTATTGACCAGTGTGCTGTGGGAGAAAGAAATGCAGAATCCAACTGTCTTAGCATGGTAATATGGTGCCTATGTTATTGAGCTAAAACAATACATCATAGAATTGACACATACCCAGAAAAAGGCAGTTTAATAAGGAGCTGTGAATTTCTGTTACATTGCTCTTCCTTTCCTTTTCCTTCAACTTAATTTTTTCCTATTGAGTATGAAGATTAATAAAGAACAAAGCAAATGCTTTCTGGGCAGTCCTGAGTTTTCTTCTAATAGTATGAGTCGTGACTGCAATTTTAAAAATCAGGAAAAGATTAGCTTAATGAAAATGAAGAATGCATTTTTACTACCTTCTTAGAAGATGATCTAATTTTAACATGGTATCTTTCTTCTGATGCCTAAGTAAATCTTGGGTTGTCCTTGCATAGAGGAGAATAGCTACTCTTTATTTTTCTCTTTGTCTCTTTTCCTTCCCTCTTCTCTCCAAAGAAATCTGCTGCTAATATAGCCTGCTGTTTTAAATTCTAAAATGTGAATATGAGTTAAGTAAAGGGGAAAACGTCACAAGTACAGTACATGCTACATAGAAAGATACCTTCAAAGAATATAAATGAAATAGAAGGAGAGCATTATTTTAACCAACCGGCCTTCTCTTCTCTCTTCTTAGTTTCAATCCATGCTCAGCCTTCCTCTTTTTTTATTCCCAGATCTGCTTGATCCTTTTACCTTATTCTTATTCATAATTTTCTTGCTGTTTTAAGTTCTTTCCCTCACTCTCCAGCTCTCGTTTCTTCCCACTATCTTCCAAACATTCTGTACTCCCTTCTCCACAGTAATAACTGTAGTTATTCCACTAGAACTGAATGGCGTTCATGGAACTAATTATGGTTAACAAATTAACTGAAAAGGAATGATTAAATTTGGATCAAGAGTTGGGTAGAAATTGGGAGTTTAATTGGACTTCCTAAGTCAACTTGGCTTGTTTTTGGATAAGAGTTTTGTATAGGTTTTGAAATGCTCCTTTTGCCATTTTTAGACTGCTAAAATGTTTAGTAGAAAAAACAACAGACATTTGTTTTATTTTTTCATAGCCATGTACACTATAACAGATTAATTGTAGCTGAAGAGGGTAATTAAATTGATGCAAGAGTGCCTGCAAATTAACTGAAGAAATTTATTTTTGTATTTTGGGGAAATTATTTCAATTATTTGAATTTAAACATAGGCTAATAATAATTTAAGAGTTTGTGTATATAAATATAAGATTCCTTGGGCATATCTTATGAAGATCTGTATTATTTGGATCTACTTCTTATTAACTGCCTGCCAATAATGGCTGGAGTGTTGGAGGATATTTTTTTACCATGGAAGGTTCCTGATTATTCCAGAGCTTGATTTAGGGTGATGGAGATGGTTAATGTAATCCAAAATCAGCAGAAAAGAAATACTTGGTTTACTTTGAAACCTAATAAATTTATTTTAGGGTCTTGGGGAACAGACACCTATTAAATAACATCTTAATGAAATGCTGAATATGAACATAAGAAAATAAAGGCAGGATTGGCTGTACATATTCAGTATTTATTCAACTGGAAGAGGAAACGCATTTATGAGCTATGAATTTAAAAAAAAATATTGGATATGTTTTAACCACAAAAAATGTCCTAACTTATTAGCATTTGATTTAATTCTGACATGGTGGTTGCTTTCAAGTATTTGAAGGACTTGTCATGTGGAAGTGTGAGTTGGCAGTTGTTCAGAATTGTTCCAGAAGACAGGGTAAGAAACAATGGTTCATATTACAAAGCAATAGATTTTAGTTGGCCATCATTGTACAAGAAACAGGATGTCCCATAGGTGACAATGTCTCTTTCACTATAGGTTTCTAAACTGAAACTTGATGGACATATGCCAGGAGATTGTGCGGGGGATTGGACTGAAAAATCTCTTAGTGTTCTCCCAACTTTCCATTCTCTATCTGGTCTTCATGTTTGAACAATTAATGTTATTCACATTCAATTTGAATTTATAAGCTTAATGTGACCCCTACTATTTTCATGTGGAGTTGTCCAAAAGGAAAAATGGAGTGGATCAGTGTGATTCATACCTGCAACTTGGACATGCTTTTATTGTGGATCAGTTGACTCTTAGGTTTTGCTTAGGTTTTGCATCCCATAGTTTTCTCTTGAGTGGGAAAAAGGATGCTCACTTCTTATGTTAGGTAAATACTAGGAATGTAGTTTTGATTACCCTTTGATTTTCCCTAAATTGTTCCTGAAAACAGTTTCTCCAAATTCAGCTTTGTAAAAATCAAAAACAAATTTGCATTGTATGGATGTTTTAATTCATTATTTTGATATCAAGTATTCAAGGAGATCCAGGATTATTAGAGTGCAATGTTCCTTCTTCCCCTTGTCATTTGTGAATGTGACCTTTTAGGTTGAGTTTAATGACAACTGCCTAAAGGGACAACACTTTAATTGTGGGGAGATGGAACTAGCACACGGGCATTCTGGTGAAAAGTTCATTGCATTATAGCTCTCATCAGTGCTGATCATCCTGAAAATAAAAAGAACAGAATAATTCTAAGACAATCAATTTTTAAGACAGTCAAAACTGATAAACTTTTTTCAACCTTCTCTTTGACTGAGATTACAATTTAGGTACCCCCAAATAATTTGCACCCACCAAGCACAGTATAAAATTCCTGCCTTTTTCTAGCCAGAAAGAGAAGAAATAGCTCACTTTGATCTCTAATCTCCATCAACAGCTGGAGCCACTTAAGGGAAGCTATGTAATTAAGAGCCCAGATCTATGTTATCTAAATGCCTAACACTTTGCAAGCTTTTCCTTTTTCCAGAAAGAAACCTCTTTGCACCAAAGGTCCTTAGCGTATTGGACATGAGCCCAGCTATTGAGACTATGAAATGTGCAAAGGCCTGTTAATGTTCTTCTTTGAGTTGAACTTGCACTTACACCCAAAGAGACTGCTGGACTTTCAAAGAACTTCTCCCTTCCAGTCCATTTCCTCCTATGATCTTACAGCCACACAGCTCCTGGTCAACTGAGACTAGATCAGAGAAAGGAGATGAATAACAATGTCCATCCTTTGAATTAATCCCAGCTCCAGGTGAATCATAAATTTAGGATTCCAATAGTCATGTTGAAATGACACAGCCAAGAAGAATTCATGCTTTCCATTATGCCCTTTTATTTATTTTGGAAATTTATATTCCTGCCTATTTGCACATGGTGACTCAAGGCAGTTTACAAGAATATAAAAACTTCATATAAAAAACAATAAAACTAATAAAAGAGAGAATCATATAATAAATCGTATAATAAATAACCCCCCCACCCCGACAACAACACATCACACGAGCCATTTAATGGGGTCCATCCCACTCTGCATTCCCCAGACCCGCTGGCAGAACCAGGTCTTCAGTGCCTTCTGGAAGAGTGTTAGAGTGGTGGCCATTCTAATTTCTGGTGGAATGATGTTCCAGAGAGAGGGAACCACCATGGAGAAGGCCGCCCTTCTGGGTCCCACCAGGTGTATCACCCTAAGGGATGGGACTCGCAACATTCCTTGCCTACCCGCTCTGGTGGGTTAGGTAGATGTGACTGGCAAGAGACGGTCCCTCAGATAATCTTTCATAAACATCTAGAGGTTCCATCTGCTACCAATTCTTCTCTTTATCCTTTCTGTTCTCCCCCCACTGCCAATCTACTGTATATGTTACGATATAATATGAGTCTCTGTATGTATTTTTCCACTGTCTCCTGCTGAACTCCTGACTTCAAATAAAC
>JANHFK010002777.1:37520-51282 GCA_036250565.1 Sibynophis collaris | reverse complement strand
CCTCGCTATCGTACTCAGGTGCCAGTGGCACAGGATGATAGTTCCACACCTCAGTCGGCTCTTGGTCGTCTGGATTCGTGGCCCACTGCGCAGGACACGGGCAAGCCACAACAGTATTGGACCTTTGTTCATGTTACATACATTTCCAGAGAGATCACTATTTTCTGCTCACATAAAGTTCAAGAAGTCTGAAATGATAAAACAAGCACATTTTCAGAATAACCTACCTTCTGCCCAAGAAACTTGTGCTTTTATTTTTGTCTTTAACTCAGAGATTTGCTTATAACTTGCATCAGATTTGCAACTTTGTTATCTAACCAATATGCTGTTGCCTACCAGCTGAGCCACAGGAGGAAGTGGGTATGGCTGCTATCTTTTCTTTCCTACTGCTCCCTTGTTTTCTGCAAATTAGGTGAAATAGAAAATGAAGTTTACAATGATCCGTCCTTGCAACAATACTCAGGAAAAATATGGAGAAATGAGGGAGGACAGAGTTAAAATTGTGATTTTCACTGTGACTCTAAAGGAGGAAAGGATTCAAAGTTTTCTGTATAACTCAATAAGGAATCATTATTGCGTGGAAGAAGAGGATTGACTTCATATAGATGTCTATTTCCGCATTGTTGACTTGAGAAGTGAATCTTGATAGCCACATCTTTCTTTTCCTTCAGACATGACAAATGTAATTCTTATGCATACTTGGATGGACGGAGGTCTCTGTATGTGCAGTCAATCTGCCAAATCATATGTATCTACTAAATACATCTTTATTATTACTTATACAGTTACAAACTTTTGAGAAATGATCTATTAATGCCAGCCCTTCAAGGTAAACCAAACTTAGAAACCAAAGTTATAAATGCTAATACTACTTTTATTAAGATTACAGTAACAGAATCTTGCAAGTATGAATGTGTCTGCCCCCTCGTACATTTTTGCCTCATACTCCTATTTTTTACATCTCTGACTATTGTCTTGATTGCAGCTCTTCTTTCTGATCCTCAAGGATTCCTGAATCCTATTACAGTTTATAAATATTTAGGCAAGATGGAGCAGGATCCAATATTTTGTGTTTCTGTATAAGAGAGAGGGGGGGGGACCAGTAATTCCATCACCAGCTGTGTTCCAAAGGTGCTTTTTCAAAAGGCAACTGAACTTTGTCTTTCCTTGAAGATGTTTCACTTGTCAGTCAAGAAGGTTCAGAATTCAGAACTGAAAAAGCTTCTTGGATGAGAAGTGAAATGTCTTCAAGGAAAAACAAAGTATAGTTGCCCTTTTGAAAAAGCACCTTTGGGATAATCATGGCCTGGATGTCTGAGAATCTCGATTAGATAGCTGTGTGCATCATACACAATGTCAACCCTCTTGTCCATTCATTCAGATGTTACTTACACCATCCAGTTTCCTCCAGGCATAAATATTTTGAATTTTAATGGGGAATGCATTTTGTAGGTAAGAGAGAAATCCAACCCCCTGAACACAAACACAACTTCAGGCATATCTTGTTCTATGGGGACCAGGCTACACAACTTTAGTATGTGTACACCTTGACAAGATTATTATGTGAAATCAGGGGCAGATTCATTGAGAGGAGTTCTCATTTACCTTTCCCATGATTCTTTTCTTATTAGGTGGGTAATCTGATCTCAGAGAAAAGAAACCTACCACTAACCCTAAATCTTGGCTGATTCTGAGCAGACATCTAACTTAAGCTTTTATTACTTCTGTTGCTTGATCACAATAGAGATCTTCAAAAAAAATGACTATTGCTATTAGGAAAGATGAAAAGCCAACCTTTCACATCACTGAAAGTCCTCAAAGCACCTTAAAAGCAGAGACCTGCCTCTCAAAGAGAAGCATTTTCTGTTATTCAGGACTCATTGTAAACAATGCTACAATTATGTCTCCTCCTCCTCCTCCTCCTCCTCCTACTTCTCCCTAGCATTTTCCTGCAAGTGCAGTCCACTTTTTGGATTATTGAACACCACTTTGCACAGTCAGTTGCATCTCCAGGGTGTAGGCTTATATATCTTTGTTGATGATATTTTGCCATCTCTGTTTTGGGCTCCTGCGAAGTTACTAGCCATTGACTTTTAGTTGGTATGCAGTCTTGGCAATGGTAGAAGGTGCTGCTCTCAGGAGATATCCATACCAGCAGAGCTGGCCTTCTCTCATCTTCTCTATAATTGGTGCCACACCAAAATGTTGTCGAATGGTGTCATTTGTGATGTGGTCAAGAAGGGAGATGCCCAATGTCCAACAGAGCATTTGTATTTCCATGGCAATGGAGACAGCTTTCAGTCCCTGTTGTTGCTGCCCTGCATTCAGTGCCATACAGTACAACAGGGAGGATGGTTGTCTTGTAAATCTTAGATTTAAGACGGATTGGCATTTGTCTGCACATAACACACCAGTGAGTTCTCGCCAATGCTGCATTCACTTTTGCTCGCACCTTGCCATTGATGTCGCCATTGCCTTGGAGATGGGATTCCAGATACCCCAAAATTTCCATCTTCTTTAGGTTTTCTCCATTGATTTGAAGCATTCCAGGGGTGGTGACAGTCTCTAAGTACTCAGTTTTCTTGATGTTGAGGCAGAGTCCGAAATGGTTGAGGCCATCATTCCATGTTTGAACTTGTGTGCTCTGCTGCAGGGTATGCTCTGCTGCTACAATTATGCGTTAAGCAAGATAAAAAGAATTAAAATGATTGCACAATATGCTCTGATCGCTATTTGTGTCTTTCTAACATGTTTGTGCATTTCTTTTCACCCATTCTGCCAAAGATGAAGGATAAACTGTTAGGATTGGAAATATTCTTAGAACTTATAAAAGAGAAAGTTTTAACCCACAAATGAATCCTGATGAATGATTCAAGTGCTGATCTGATACCCAAATTTGAATTGCTAATAGCATCAATGTTGCTTCTCATGCTGCTGCAGTTACTGTTCGTTTCTACTAAACCAGATGTCTATTATCCATCCTTCTGCACACAAATTAAATTGCAATCTTCCAGAGAGTCTTTTTCTCTCTTTTTTCCAGTTGTACTGCACTGATTTCTAACATGCAGGGCCAAATTTATGCTGGACTTCAGCTCCAAAGCATATATGGGATATGAGCTCCAAACGGATTGACACAAAATGTTAAACTGATTTTATCAGAAGGTGCTTAGGTATAATCACCAAACATATACCTGACCACACGCTAGATCTAGTCGCAGTTGGATTTTTAAACCTTCCAGTGATTTCAGGCTTCAGTTGATTTAACTTTTTAGTTGTGAGACAGGAAATAGACTGAGACTCATATTTAGTTTGACTGATGTAGTCTGATTCTTCTGAAGTTTTGTTAATCTAGGAACTGAATTCCATGTCTTACAGTTTGCATCTTATATTAGTATAAGCTTGAAAATCTGTATCTTTCAGCTCAAATTGCATTAGAGACTGAAGTACTCCTCCATATGTTTTATAAGATGGTATAATATCTGAGGTTTGATGCATATTTAGTGTTATTGATCTCTAATTGATACATCATTAAAACACTCGGTGAAAAGCTGTATTTATAAAATCTAGTAAAAGCTGTAGATAAGATAGATTGGAAATGTTTAAATGATGCATTGTTTATTCTATTATTTTCTACACACACACAGACACAGACACACAAAAACACACACACACTGTGTACATGTGTGTAGAGAGACAGAAAGAGTTAAAAATGAATTCTGCATGCTCAGAACTGATATTATAATTGCAATTGGATAAGGCAGGGGTTATGGCTTAGGTTATATTTTTTCATCTTTGCCAGTTGACATTCCAGATGTTCTTTTCTTCTTTTAAAATAACTGACTTACAGTTGGTATTATTATTGCTTCAAACACTTTATCCACAAAAATAAAACTTCAATGCAACATCTTGCAACATCCTTGCTTAACTAATTGAAAGACAAAAATCAGGTGTATTGTGCAAAGATTTCATAAAGATAATTTTTTTCTCACTGGTTACATTTTTGGAAAAAAAAACTTTCTTGAAGTTATGGTTTCATTTCATCTTGTATTTTAAAAGCAGAATATGCCATAGGGAAACATATTATTTCTTTATAATATTTGATAAGCTTTCAAGATTGTTGTCAGCCCTTTGAGTTCAGGAAACAGAAATAACTAGGTTTTCAAGAATAGTGGTTAGTAGTTATTATAATAAATCTTGAAAATCTAATGGAGTTTTTCTCTACTATTAATTATGCCTAACAAAAAATGTCTCCATCATGGTTACATATAGATCACCTATACTTATTAATCCAACTGTTCACATACAACCATTTCCATGCAACCCTTCTTGAAACAGGCTAAACATGTTTAAATCATTAATTTTGTTTGACATCTTATATTTGGATATGGTCATGAATTAGATTATATTAGAATATCCTTAAACTCAAACTTGTAAGGAATTTAAACGATGTTCTACAGGAAATACTATTATGCTTGGGCGGTAAAAATGAAGATGATCATTATATAGCAACAAAGAGATACAGAACAGTTGATGTTTTGAAGACATCTAGAAATGTCTTTTGCAGCCCTAGACTGCTAGCTCTTATAAGGTTATCAACATGAATATTCAACTCCCTCACAGAAAAATATGTGACAATATAAATTCATTATGATTTTCTTACTGATTGAAATTTGAATGATTTAACAATGATTTATGAAATATAAAGCTTTCCTTTAACTTCTGTGGACACTGAGTCTTAACCCAATTAAAGAAGTCACAATTTTAAAAACTACTTGTCTTAAAAGTTTTGATTAGGTAAATTTGACTCAATTAACTCTAATTAGGAAGAATTGCTATTATCCCCTCTCCCCAATGAATGGATTTCTGTTTTCATTACCACACACTCAAACAAAATTAAATATCAGTCTTAAACTCTTATTCAGAGGTCAGGTGCCATCTCACATTGCTAATAGGGCTTACATTTTAATTACTAGCAGGGCAGTTTTATGAGGTTTACTTCAAAAACATTTTTTTTTAAAAAAGTGACAGAGAGGATCATAGACTCAAGTAATATATTTATTTCCTACATACTAATCTCAGTCTTACTCTTGAATTAGTTAATAGATAATAGCAAAAGACAAACAGCTATTAAACAAAATAAAAAATGGAAATAATCCTAAAAAAGACTGCAAAGATTACATATAATCGGTTATGTGTCTATCAAAAAATGTTCCTTGAAAAAGAAATAAAATTAGATCTGACTTTCCAGAGATCACAAGCTGTTATTCCATAGGATCTTAAAATATTTGACTTCGTGCTATCTCTGAGGGAACTTTCATTAAAAGTGAAGACTACTGTTTCTATTTCAATTTATTGTGGTCAAATACCAGTACAGACAATAAACAAAACAAAATTTAAGACAGAATTAAAATATATTTATAAATCAGCATCTATAAGTGAGATGCAGGATATAGTCTAGTCTAGATCACGGGTGTCAAACTTGTGGCATCACATTGCCGTCATGTGACATATTGTGATATTTCTTTCCCTTCGCAAAGCTGGGGTGGGCGTGGCCTGTGTGTAATGCATCCAGCCTGCAAGATCTGCTATTCTTTTAAATTGCCATTAAGATAAATGTAAAACCTTAAGAATAATTATATCCTGGTTTTGAATCTTAGTTTGAGAGGTGTATTTAATGAAAATGAAATATATTTGTCAATTAATTGATTAATTGATTGAAAGTGTTTCTCTGTCTTTTCAATAACTTGTATCCAAGCATTTATAAAAGCAATTATCCCCCCCCCTTAAAAAAATCTACCATCTAATTAATATGTTTAAGAAAAAAATATATACATTTATTATCAGCATGATCCATATTCCTCATCATTGCTGAGAACTGGATAAGATCATCTTCCTGCCCTCTGCATTTATTGCAGCCTCTTGGGTAGCATATATCTGTTTTGAAATTAATTATTCTCCACACTTAAAAGTCCTAAGGCTCCTTTTGGACCAGAGTTTGCCAATTACAGAATGAGACAACATTAATTTTCCAAAATGAAACTCTCATTATGAATCGGAAATGAAATTTGCTTTCCATTATAATGCAGACTGGATTTGAATGTACTGCAGCTATTTAAGGATGAAAAGGAGTATTTTCCTAAGCCTTTGCTTCATCAGCTTCTTCCCTGCAGGCCTATCAAATATAGTCCTGATTTAAGCCCTTTCTGATAAATGTTAGTGCCAATTGGCTTGGCAGCTGCTGATACAATTTGGGTCACTCTGTTTGGAATTTGACTACATGTGCATATATTTTGCACCACCTCTGGCACCATTATGTCATGTGCCAAGTATACAAACTTGCCAATGAGGGTAATGATTTATTTTGATAAAAGAAACACAACAAGATGATGGTGATGATATTTCATGCTTGTGATTTATAACTCATATTTCTGGGGCTAGAATCTTTCCCGTATTTCATTATACATTTTTTTAACCTTCTATCTTTAATTACATTTTCTATCACTAGAGAAAATGGAAACTTAATAGAGATATTGACAGCATTAAAGTTAGTAAGATTTAAAACATTATCTCTATTCAATTTTGGCTTTCTGTGTTTTGATTTTCCCATAATACTTTATTTAGCCATTCACAATTCATATAATGATAAATTATACTACTATAGTAGGTTAAATGAAATCCTACATAACTTGTTTGCACAATATGAAGATAAATTATTTTCTATGATAGAAAACATTTAATTGCAAAAATAATATGTTCAGTCCTTAGCACCAGTACTTAGGCAAAATAAAGATATAAACCAGGTTGAACTGAAGCCTAAATTTCAAGGAAAAGTGGACCAGAACATAACAGATTTTTATTTTATAGTTTTAGGCTATCACACAACTCTGGGCAACTTATCTAAAGTTTTTTTTTTTAAGATTCTTCCCCATTTCCTGGACTTTTGAATTTTTTTATTAAGAAATTTATAGTATTTTTACTATGTATTTTTGTAAGATACCCTGAATTTAAATTATCTGGATAAAAAAGACAAATGAAAATTTATTTGACCTATTTACCAACAGTTCTGGAATACTTCAAATGGTAATACTGTCCTATTTTGAAGCAATTGTGAAATGATAATGTCTGGTTTGGAGATTAATATGATATGAAACACCTATGATAGACTCATTAAGAAAAGGTATGATCCCAGCACTGAGATTTAAGGCACACAACATTAGGTATTAGTAATAATGGTTCTGAGACCCTCAGGGAGTTGAAATGCCATAAACAATGCCTGCAGTGCCAGTAGAAAAAGTCTAGAAAGAAGAGATATATGTCCATATGAACCTACTGAACACAATGGCAAAAAAAAAGAAAAAATAAATAAAGTATGTGTACTTTTCCTCTTATTGTATTATATGACTCTAATCCTGTTCCCTTCTATAGAGTGGTAAACTGCCTATTGGGAGGAAACAATTTTGTGGTATAACCAGTTTGCATATTATTTTGTTGATAAGTCCACTCAGATTCACTCTAGCCTTGAATTATCATGGTCAGAGTGGTGACTGAAGCATCACCATAACTCTATTATCTGGGACCTCATGTCAAGAAATTAAGGAAATCCAGGCAGTTCAAATGGTTTGTTGTACAGATTTATTGTATGCTAAAGCTCTCTACAAGAATCTGAACTACTAATGGTGAAAACAAACTGGTGGTAGGTCAATGAAATTCAAGGTGGTTTAGACTTAGATCTTGCGGGCCTGAAAAGACTCAAGACTGATGACACACTTGACTGGGCTCAGCCTGGTCTTCTACACTTCTTTTGACCTGTGATATTTAAGGAAGGAGATAGGGTGCTGTATCAGTTGTCTTTTGTTACTTGTAATTTAGATCCATGATCCTCCTGGTTTGTATGGAAAGCATGTAAGGAGACACAACTTGGGTCTGAGAAATGATCAATACCTCACTGTGACAAGCTAGAAATCCTGTTGATACATTAAGGTCCTCTGTCAGCTCTAAAATTATTCCTTTATGGGCAGGCAGATCTTTCTATTGTCACAGCTCTTCTTGAATTAGCCAAGATCAGAAGGAGCTATATGTAACACCAAACCAACCACTGCTCCATTAAGTCTCAGCTTGAGTGATTAGATTAGAGAAAAATATCAAAGTCCACACTTTCGGAAGATTCTGCAGGCACTGAATAAAGGCAGTACTCCTTTTCCTGAAGTCCCAAATTTATGGAATTGCCTCTCCATGGAGTGTAGGCTGACACCCTCTATGCCAGTGGTGAAATCTACTTACCTTCGCTACCAGTTCAGGTGTGCTCCCGTGCGGAAGTGTACATGCCCATAGCGCATGCACCTCTTCTGCACATATGTAGATGCTTAAAAAATAGGACATAATAACGTCCCGGCGGGTGGGTGGAGCCTCCCACGGATGGCGCTACCAGTTCAGCGAGCTGGATATAACTGGGGAGATTTCACCTCTGCTCTTTGCTGGTCTTTCAGAAATTCATGCAGACCAAGCTGCTCCAGAAAGCTTTCCCCTGATTTGATGTCACCATCTTTTTTCCTTTTTATC
The DNA here is from genome assembly GCA_036250565.1 of Sibynophis collaris. NCBI lineage: Eukaryota > Metazoa > Chordata > Lepidosauria > Squamata > Sibynophiidae > Sibynophis > Sibynophis collaris. The sequence goes on along the minus strand of JANHFK010002777.1, from coordinate 42,723 downwards.
CTATCTTGGATGGTTTAACTTCTGTAACTTGGCAACATTGTATTGTTTCACTTCGGCTGTTTTAACCCACATTTTTTTATACATAACCCACCTTTTTTCAACATTGACAAACAAACAGTACCAGGATGACCAAGAGAAAAGCAAATATCATCAGGTCCTGATAAAGATTTGGATATTGTGGCAATCTTCAAAGCTGAAGCCAAGACACAGATGGTACAGGACTGAGCTATTGAAAATGCTTTTACTGAGAACTCCCATATTTCAAACACATCTGTTATGAAGGCGGGTACATTTGAAAGCCCCTCTGTGGGTCACTATGGTTTGTACCTGGACTGTCTCCTCATCAACAGGGAGCTGCTGATAAGCTTGGGCCATATCCAATTTGGCAAACACCTTCCCCTTGCCCAGGGAATGGAGGAAGTGCTGTACCACAGGTACAGGGTAGGGGTTGGCCTGCAACGCTTTGTTAATTGTCCCCTTATAATCAGCACAGATCCGTATGGATCCATCCTGTTTAAGGGGGATGACGATAGGGATCTCCCAGGGGGCATGATCAATAGGCTCCAGAACTCCCTGGAGGGCGAAGGGTACCCTCCTGGACTTGAGCCTAATAGGGGCAATTTGAGGGTCCAAATTAAAGGAGATGGGGCACTCTTTATAATTACCCAGTTTCTCGTCGAACACATCAGCAAATTCGATGCAGAGGGAATCCGGAACAACAGGAACAGTGGAGTACACCCCAGAGATGCCCAGCACAAGGGCAGAAACCAGTCAAGTCCAAGCAGGCTCGGGAAGTGGCCTTCGACAATGATGAGAGGGAGATCTCCAGCAAGTTCTTGTAGGACACATGGAAAGAGCCACAGCCTTTTATGGGGACAGGGTTCCCCTGATAGCCCCACAGGGAGATAGGGCACTTTTGGAGGCGATGCCTGGAGACCCCAGGAATGAGTTGGCACAGAGTTGCCCAGCATAGCAGGGATTTGGAGGATCCTGTATCTATTTCCATCTTGCAGGGGCGTCCTTCTAACGAAACTGTGAGGAAAATCTTTTTTGAGGGAGAGGCAGATGAGGCACGGCTTGCAGCCAGGTCCTCTCCTTCAGGTTCTTGGGAGATTGTAAAACAATCGTCCCGGCGAGCCAGCGGCTTTTTTTCTGTCTTTTTAAATTTGGCGGGCTCAGAACCTGAGGGGTTGCTAGGCAATGAAGCTCGGCAAACTCTTGAGAGGTGGGCCTTTTTTCTGCAGTGGTGGCAAATAGCATTTTTAAACCTACAGTCTGCTCTGAGGTGATTGCCGCCACAGCCCACACAATTATTCTGAGGCAAATAGTCTCTAACTGGCATTTTTTTTCTTTTTTGCCGTTTTGAGGTGACTAGTCTCCTCTTCCTCATCTGTGGTAGTTTTGTCCTCTGACTCTGTGTAATACATGACTGGGGATTTCCTGGCCGGGGTGGTTGCAGGCTGTGATCTCTGGATCTCAGCAGCTGACTTAGATGACAGCTCAGACATGGTGGCTTCATCTAAGGCCGTTTGAAGACTTAACTCTGTACATGCCAATAGGCGACATTGGAGCTTAAGGTCCTGGACCCCGCAAATTAATTGGTCCAGTAACATATCATCCAAATCCCTGAAATGGCACTGAAGGGCAGCGAGTCTAAGGACAGCCATATACTCACTGACCGGTTCTCCCTCACCCGGGAACCTCTGTCTGAAAGCGTGATGGCATGTGATGCGTGAGGGAGCCGGGAAGTAGCGGTTAGTCAGCTTCTCTAGGAGGATGTCCCAGGGTACATCATAAACAACTTGGGGAGCTACCAGAGAACTGGCAGTCCCAAAAATGTCCCGGCCACATGAGCTGAGGAAGTATCCCCACTTCCTCACACTGGAAAGTCTTGTCAGGTTGTTTGCTTGGAGGAAGCATTCAAACCTCTCCATATAGGCTTCCCATGTTTCTGTGGCCCGCTCGAAAGGTGTAAAGGAGGGGAGAGTAGTCATTCTAAAAAGGACTAGTGCCGGGAAGGTTGCCTTGCTGAGGTGATGTGACAGACTGGCAGCACTGTCTCAACGTGCCTAGCTCTGTCCGTGATTCAGCTACCTGCTGCCTCACAGTGATACCACCTTCATCACCAGTATTGAATACTCAACCAGGCAGGGTAATCATGAGGTGAGACAGGGTTAAACGCTAACCATTTATTTCTAACAGAACAATCAAGGCACTTCGTGCGGCTTCAGTAAACTCTCCCGCTTTTTTGCCATTTGACAGCTCCTTAAATAGGGGAGCTGTCCAACGGCTGACCAATAGCGGGGCTCCAATTTCCCGCTGTTTGGGCTGGCGCGTCTTAGCCAATCAGCGGCCAGCCTGTGTTGTTGCCATAGTCCTCGCAGTTACAATGCGAGGACTCAGCATCCTCCATCAATGAGAATTTGTTGCAGGAAACTATTGCAGGTGGTGCTGAATTTGAGTGCAAGAGGGAGAGGCTTCCATTGCTTATGTAAAAGATTACTGTATGAAAAGGAGGAAGAGCAGTAGTGGTTAAGACATCAAGTTAGAAACTGGGAAACCAGACTTCTAGTCCTGCATTGGGCACAAAGACAGCTGAGTGATTTTGGCCAGATACTCCCTAAAGCAGGGCTGTCAAACTCGCAGCCTGCGGGCCGGATGTATCACATGCTGCTACGCCCATGTCCAGTGTAGTGAAGCGGGGGGAAAGTCTCAATGTATTACATGATGCTGCATATTTGACACCCTTGCCCTAAAGTAAAGAAAGCAATGGCAAACCACTTCCCCCCCAAAAAACATACCAAGAAATTTTTAAAAAACAAACCATGACTTCTTGCAACAAAATGCAATTTAAGATTTCAAGTTATTTGCTTTTTTTAGGAAACAAGGATAATATAGTTGCTATTTTTCAAGAGTAGCAAAGTAACAGTCACATTTACTTCTGTCCCAAAATATCCTCAGCTACTGATTTAACATAACATGCATACTTCCCTGTTAATAGTATAATAATATAGTACAGAGTGGAGTGGTGTGATGTAGCATAGTATAGCATAGTAACAACAGGGAAGTATATATGTTATATTCAATAAGTGGCTAAAGATATTTTGGGATAGAAATAAATATACAGTATAGATAATTATAGATAATTTTATAATGATATATTTATTATATTAATCTCAGAACTGTGTCTAAGAATGTGTAAGGTCAAAATAGGAAGCTTAAATATTGTGTCATCTGAGCGATCTGTTATTTTGTCAAGTAGAATATCCAGGACAGAAACCTGGTACACTTTGTATTATTATAATTTAAATGTAGTATTAAAATATAATAAACTACACTTTAAAGCAAATATAGTTTCGTTATGTATATCCCTTGTTGCATAATAGTGAATTTACTCTTGTTGTTGTTTTAGCCATGCTGAGAAGCTAGTTTGGAGGAGCTGCATATTAATTAATTACATGTAGTTTAATGACTGCCTAAAAAATAACATTTCTCACTGAACAGGTTTCTCATCACAGGACTGCACCAAATTCAAGAATGAAATATTGTCAACTCCATCTCCAGTTACGATTTCAAGATAAACAGTCTGTCTATAGCAGCTGGCTTTCCTTTTGTCGCAGGGGGTCTGCATTTAGTCCGTGTAAAATGGATTTCATTTGTCCAAGATCAAACTGACTGCATTGTCAAAACAATAACTTGGGCCAGCATCCCCCTCAACAGGAAACTTGTGCCCAACACTCTCTTTCAAAACACATAACCAGTTTGATGTCTGACATACCACTTGTGATTGTCCTTCAGCAGGCCTGACAATTAGATTAAAAGGGGGTTTAAAGGCCACATTGGAAGAGGAACCTAGAGTCACTCTGGGCAATGTAAATTCTTTGAAGGAAAGCAAATTCCTTTCCCTTTTGCACAAATGCTTTCATGGAGTCATGGACAGAGTACTGTTAATAATACAGGATTAAAGATGACTGAGGCCGCCACAGAGACTGAGATTTCAAAGGCAGCTCAATCATCTAAATCTTATTTTTGGCTGACCTAGATGGGCAGATTGATCCCATGTCAGGCCACCTTTATGAAACACTCATAAGCTGTCTCTCACTCTTGCATGGGCAAATGATCAAAATTCTCAGGCTGGATGTATTTCCCCCTCATCTCCAAAAGTTCAGTTCCATTCTAGAACTGGTATCTTTCTCTTTTGAAAATAAATACCATGGCTGAGAATAACTTACTTACAAACCCAAATTGGAACTATGTGAAAAGTTAGAAACAAATGATGGTATATAGTTGAATCCAAATGAGAGAGTTCTTATCTTATACCTTTAAAATAAAATTAAAGCTTAGCAATCAAGGAGATTGGTTGCCAGTTTGGAACAGCAAGAGAAGCAGATATAACACAGATTTCCTTACTTCAACTTAACCCTGAACTGAAGTGACCTTTTTGGGGGGCAAAAGGACAAATCGAACCAGGGCCTCAGTTGATGAAAGGCAAAGACATATGAGATCAGAGGTAGGGGAGAGGTTGACGTATTTATGGAATAATGATGATTAGTAAGACCAGTATTTTATTTTATTTTTCTTGCAAACAGTCATTCAACTAAGTCTCAGTGGTATTTGCAGATGCATTATCTATGGACAGATATAAAATAGAGGATTTCAAAACAGAAATATTTCATTTTGAAAAAGAGTTACCAGAGATAATAAGAAACAGTGTGATGCAATGGTTAGAATGTAATCCAGAACAGTTCTTAATAGTAGATTGGGCTGAGATAGAAAACAACTGAGTTTCTAGGGTTGAAAGAAGACTTGTTATAGATTTCCTTAATACCTAGTCCAGCACTGTTCCACATATATTTTATTTTTTAAATGTTTATGGCTGGGAAAAGATGGATATTTGGAAGTATCATGATGCATATTGCTTTATGAAGCTGATTTAAAGTGGGGAGGTGCTTTGTTTGAATCCTAACCAGAGCTAAGTACCCAGTAGTGAAATCCAATTTTTTTTACTACCGGTTCTTTGGGCGTGGCTTGGTGGGTGTGGTGTGACTTGATGGGTGTGGCTTGTTGGGCGTGGCAGGGGAAGGATACTGCAAAATCCCCATTCTCACCCCACTCTGGGACCAGCTAGAGGTGGTATTTGCCAGTTCTCCAAACTACTCAAAGTTTCCATTACCGGTTCTCCGAACTACTCAAAATTTCTGCT
>JANHFK010002775.1:115746-141928 GCA_036250565.1 Sibynophis collaris | reverse complement strand
GAAGGCCTGGAGGAATGTAGTCCATGGGGTCGCGATGGGTTGGACACGACTTTGCAACTAACAACAACAACAATAATAACAACCATAAAGAAAGCTGATTATAATAAAGACTTAATTGTCTCTCTAATCCATCCTTCTGACCAATTACTCAGGAGAAGAACCCTAACCCTAAACTACAGATTGAGAGGGAACCCAAAGGAGATCATAGGTGATCTAAACCCATGCAAACGTCACAAAATATCAAGATTTCCAAGCTATGGGATGATGCATTTGTACTTGTGTCAAACCTAGTATAGAATAGCCAATAGGAATATGAGCATTCATTTTCTAAAACTGAAATAGATGTGATTGAACTGTTTGGATAGTTTAGCTGCAGTGGTGCAGTGGTGAGAGTGCAGTACTGCAGGCTACTTATGGCAATCGCCGACTGCCTGCAATTTGGCAGTTCGAATCTCACCAGGCTCAAGATAGACTCAGCCTTCCATCCTTCCGAGGTCAGTAAAATGAGGACTCAGATTGTTGGGGTCAATATGCTGACTCTGTAAACTGCTTAGAGTGGGCTGTGCAGCACTGTGAAGTGGTATATAAGTCTAAGTGCTATTGCTATTAGGAATCCTGGTAGCACAGTGATTAGAATGCAGTATTGCAGGCTAACTGTATCCATAGCCTGGAGTTCAATTTTGAATTGGTCAAAATTGACTCATCCTTCCATCCTTCCAAGGTCAGTAAAATGAGGACCCGGATTATTGGGGTAAAGATGTTGACACTGTTAACCGCTTAGAGAGGGGCTGTGAAGCATTCTGAAACGGTATACAAATCTAAGTGCTATTGCTATTGTTATTCCAACTTTTCCCTGAGTAGTATCCCTCGCCAATTGTGTTGGAAATGCTACTTCAATTTCCAGTGTTGGTTAAATTTGTTGATATAAGTCAAATACTTGCCTTAGCTAATTCTTTGCTAAAGAGAGGTTTTTTTTAATGAACTAACTGCTCCTCATTCTTTGCATTTATTTTCTCCAAATGAGTGTGTCAAAAATACAACTTCATGCTGTGCTTGTGAGCTTCTGGTCATCTTTATTTAGAAACAGAATATAGATACATACTGTGGCTCTTTAGCCTGATCTTATAGAGACATTATTTTGCTTTCTATGAGTTGAACAAAGTTTTAAGAAGCTATTCTTCAAAGCGTTATTCTTATTATTAGTGAAGCTTATTAATGGCTAATTGATAACTTACAGAATTCTTGTCTTCTTTTTTTGCTTAAGCAGTTGGCCATGTAGACCTGGTCACGGCATTTATTTTAAAAACCTGATCTGCCTAGAGTTGTCCTACAGCATTTCTAGTTTAAGCAACTATGCTTAAAAGTATTTATAGTTTAACCAACTACACAAGCCCAAAAGCATTTCTAGTTTACAAGCGACATATTGTTAACATGAATTAACCAGTTCTGAAAGAATAGACATTAATGTGGTGATGAACTGATATGCATGGACATTTATTTTGTGTAAATGACTTTCTTAGTCAAATGCAATGTGTTGCTGGCACACCAATGTTCTCTATGTCTTCTTTACTTTCTAAATCAATATTAAAACAAAATCCCAGTTATATCTAGGGATACATGAGCATATATGCCAAGGTCATTTTTTTTTATTACAATCCATTAAAAAAGAAATCACAAGGTGAAAGAGGGTATAGACAAAAATGTTAATTCATTTCTTTGCTGGAATAAGAAAAACCTTGGGTAAACAGAGACCTATTCTGATTAAATTAGATGCACTGGATTTGTTCTAATTAACCAAGTCATCTCCCACCACCAAAATATCTGAGGGTCAATCCAGATTGGTGCAGAGGTGGTATTCAGAAGGTTCTGACCAGTTCTGGAGAACCGGTAGCAGAAATTTTGAATAGTTCCACCTCTGACTGGCCCCGTCCCCCTCTATTCTCTGTCTCCTGAGTCCCAGATGATCAGGAGGAAATGGGGATTTTGCAGTAACCTTCCCATGGAGTGGGGAGGGAATGGAGATTTTACAGTATCCTTCCCCTGCCACGCCCACCAACCCATACCACGCTCACAGAACCGGTAGTAAAAATTTTTGAATCTCACCACTTCATACGATCTATTTCATATTTCTCTTACACATTGAAATAATGTTAACTGGGAGACACATGTGCACAAAGTTTCTTGAAGAAAGTCAGATTTGGTTAATGTGAAAGATTTAAAAATAAAACGGATGTCTTGGAAAAAATGCATGAGATTCTTATGAAAATTAGGATATGCTGCTGAAGGTAGACACTTAAATAACACAAGGAGATTTTGCTAGCATGAGGACTTTAGCTGTCATGAGGCCCAGACTATATACTAAGCATGTCCTCTTATAGATGTCCTTTGTGATTGAGTACTAGGTAACACAGAAAAATACAAACGCTGCACTTTAACTTTATTTATTTTAACTTTGCATCTTTAAAGAAATATGTGAGTTATTTGGAGCCAGAGATTCACAGATTTGTGACTGAAGTTTCATTCAACTGTTTTCATTAATTTATTTCTGACAAACATTGAGAGATCAGCTTGCCCACCCTTGCCTTAAATGATATAAGGCTGAAATACCATAAAGCTAGTTATAAAATCTGGTGGTTCAAAAGATTTTGAACTCCTAATTTCTGCCATTAACAATCGAGATTATGTTAGGAATTATAATCTGAAATATATGAAGAACACCAGATTATCCATCCCTGAAGTGCCTTCTCCTATATACAACAACCCTGTCATTCTGCAGCTGTGTTTGTATAATACACTTATTTCCTATGCTTCTCTCAACTCAGCCATCTGTATTTACAAAACACACCAATTATAAGCAACCACTTGGGTATCCTTTACATAACACACTAGGTTGAGATGCAGTTGACCACTGGACTTTTGACTGGAGCATGGCAACCTAGCATGTCTCTGAGTGAACGGAGACAATGACCATGGCAAAGAACTGATGAGTTAACCAATTCTATAAAACCTCTCCAGAGAAGAGAAGGACAGGAGATTACCCACATATGCCCTGGACAACTGCTCTTCATGAGATTATATTGATGTGTTGCAGAGTTGAGAGCCAGGAGACAAAGGGATGCTCTCAGTCACAACAGAACTTTTTAAACGACAGTGAAGTTTGCTAATCTCACTTAGAAATCACTTTCAGAAAGTACTTATTTATATATTTTAAGGATATTAGAGGTCTTCAGAACAACAAGTTTGAAAAGCTATCTGATGAACTTATCTTCATTCTTGAGCAAAATAAAAATATGTTTAAGAATTTAAAGAATTGGGAATAAACTCAAAAAGTTAATAAGTCTGTGATCTAAGAAAATTATAAATGAATTAAGAGGCCCCCAAAAATTGAAATTATAAGGAAAAGTTGAAGTCAAAATTAACTCAAGGTAACACGGACACAACCATCCATTTCATTGGCAACAGTTCAGAAATAGTTTTCATTGTCTTAATACAGGATGTTTTTCAACTTTCAAATCTAGTCCAAAGATCTGAATTTCCCTGGTGGTTAGTCATTCAAATACTGACCAAGCATAAAACTTATTGTCATTTGATAAAAGCCATCAAGATCTTACACACATCATCATAACATTTTGCAAATGACGTGAGTTATAATTTGCACCAGTGGGATCATAATACAAATGATAAACAATGCATCATTTGACATCATGTTGCAACATATGTCATTTGCTCATTTGTCCCAGCCCCATAGATGCATATGAAGATTGTTAGTTTTGATTCCCTGATAATGTTGGTCAGGTACTGCTACCTCCTGAGAACTAATATTAAGAAATATTCATAAAATATAATAGTGGGATAACCTTTTGAAGCAGACAAGTTTGACATAAATTTAGTTGAGGGCTTTCAGATACCTTTGAGGATAATACATGATTAATAGCACTGCTGTCCTAATTAAGTTTGATACCAATAACTCTATGTTCTTGTTCTTATAATTTTCTTTTGACACAATGGAGTCTTTTCCAAAATAGCTAAATACTTCATTCACTCGCTTGAATCTACTGCTTCTTACTCTTTTTCTCAGTTCTTATTTCTCAGCCAAGCACAATTCAACACTTTGTATTGATATACTTGTCATACTAGAGAAGAGCTGATAGACTGGAAATATTAGCTTTTCAGCTACAAATTTCCACATGCAGCATTACTGCCAACATAATAAACTCAACATGTTCTTTGCTACAATATTGGTTGTTACTAGGCAGAAATCATTTACAATATCAAATTTTAAGCCATTTTTCTTAAAGTATCCATTGTTCTTACAGAAGACCAGATTATCAAACACTTAATGCAAACTGAAACCTAATTTGATATAATTAAAATGTTTTGCCCTCAAAAAGTGAAAGACAAAACACATGAATGAGTTCCAAATTTATAAACCAATAGCTGAAATAGTATATAAAAATAAATCCTTACATATGAAAACAAGAAATTTATCGGTAAATATCTTTTGTGTTTCATTCAAAAGAACAACTATAATTTTTCCCATTTAAAAAAAAAAGAAGAGTGATAGCAGTTATTAAAAAACAAAACACAAGAAACCTAAATCACCAAATTGCAAAATATTACAAAACAAGGATCAGCAGATAAGACTGCCATGGGAATAAGCCTCCTTTGTACAGAACTTGTCCTTTTGAATTCTAGGGAACATCAACTTTTTTATTTGGCAAATGAAGACAAATATACGTGTCCCAGGATAATGTTGCAGGATCCAATCTGAGTTGCTTACCAGGACCAGAGATATTTTCTTCCAAGCTTTCAGACTCATGGAGCCCTTCCTTAGGTAATTATTATTTATTATTATTATTATTATTAACAAGTGGCTGTCCAGTCCCTTCTTAAAAACTTCCAGTGATGGAGCACCTACAACTGAAGGCAAGCTACTGCATTGGTTAATTGTTCTCACTGTTAGGAAGTTTCTCCTTAATTCCAGGTTGCTTCTCTCCTTGATTAGTTTCCATCCATTAGTTTCTTGCCTTGCCTTGCCTTCTGGTGCTTTGGAAAATAATTTGATCCCCCTCTTCTTTGTGGCAGTCTCTCAAATCCTGGAATACTGCTATCTCCCTTCTTTTAAGTGAAGGTGCAACTTGTGCCCCCCCCCCCTTCACTTGGTGGGCCTTTCCTTCACTTGGTGACTTTTTGGGCTTCGGAGTGCATGCCTATGTATTTGTGCATATGCTTGCAGATAAAGGTATACTAGCAAAAGGCAGGCTCTTCCCCTTGGTCCATAGGCCAACTCCCAAAATGGAGAGGATTAGTGGTTTTCGTTCTCTTTCCCGCCATCGGAACTGACGAAGCTTCTTGGATGAGAAGCAAAACATTATCTTCTTCTTCCTCAAGGAAAAAAAAAACTGTCTAGTTGCCTTTTGAAGAAACCCCCCCCCCACCTTTGAGACAACTATGACCTGAATGACTAAGAATCTCCACAGACATTTTTGTTTTGAAGGATTCCTAAATTTACATAGGCTGAAATGGGCATTTGAAGGGGCCCTCTCCCATGTTTAAGGTAGACATTTTGCGTCTTAAAATCCAGCTGCTGACCCTCCCAAGGCAAGCAAAACTCTAGGCCAAATTTCTCAGGAGCCCATGAGGCTGCAGATTGAATGATGGTAGGCCAAATGCAAACCATACATTTTGTACCTTTGGTGTAAGTCTGAAAGGGCTTTAGGCAATGAAGAGTCTACTAACTTTTTAGAGGCATCTTCATATCTGCTTTGAAGTAAGCGTCTCCGAGGTACATAGTGCTTATTTACATATAATTGTGTGTAGAATGTAACTTGGTTTGCTCTTCTGCAACCTTCCCAGCATTATGAAACTGCCATTGACCTTCTTATGTGGAATGACAGAAAGCGGCTCTTGCTGCAGCATGTTGGAGTTCCCTTGCAGATGTTTTACTCTCACTTTTAGGTTTCCAGCTTATTTTGGTGAGCAATGTTCTGAAACACCACCAAAATAAAACCACCAACTCATTGTAAGAGTTCTGAAGGTGAAAATGGTATTTTTATAGACATATGCTTACATTTTCTTTCAAGATTTTGGTTTCATTCATATTAAAGCTGCTTGAGAATATTGATAGACAAATACTGATATAAACAGTTGTGTTAAGAAAAACTTATGGCTGAGATTTTGATTAATACATTCAGAAAATTCAAAGATAAAACTGAACTCTCATATGTTGTGCAAAAAAAAGGCAAGGTTTTTGTTATACCTTAAAATAACTGCTTTTAATAAAATATTTCATTAATTTTGCTAAAAGTATTGGGAATTATCAAAGTTTTTGCTGCTTTTTCATATATGTTGGATGATCTGTTTTTAAAGGTCTGTTTTAGCTCAGAGTTCAAATTTTTATCCTGTAACAATAATCACTGATTCTTATTAGAGAGTTAGCCAATGTGAGTGTTTCTGAACTTCTGCAATGTTATATTCTGCTAAATGCTCACTATATACAGACCTACTGTAAGTCTGAATCCCATTAGAAACTTTAATGAGGCTTTGTTTAGTATCAGGTTGTAAAAGTAATATTTTATCATCTAAACTGCATTTAAATCTGTTTAAAACTAGATTCCAATAATTTATGTTCATCTAAGCTTTTTGCTTTCACAACAAATCATAGCATCAATGAAAATCCATTGTCGTATTTCTCAGTATGGGTAACTAATTATTTACAAATATTCTTAAGTTGGATATTTATAAACGGTCCTAAAGACTTTTACCATACTTGGAATTGTATGGTGATGAAACTTTTTATCTGTATGACCTGCTTTAACCAAAGATAATTTTCAGATGCCATTTTTGATTTAGCATTTGAGTACTCAGTCAGAAAATAGTTTCTAGTTATTTGAGAAACTGTCTGTCCACTGTAGTTTCCTGCAGTTGTCCTGCTCTGAGTCCCATTGATCAGTGTCATTTGTGGAACTCAAGAATTGGGCCTTCTCGTCCTAATACCTCCTTTTGGAAACAACATTCCCCTGAAATTCTTATTAGCCCCCACACCCCTAACCTTATTCAACACGCCCTCAAGACCAGCTATTCCCCCAGGCCTTGGATTAGAGTAGAAGCTGACTTTAAGTGGTTTGGTTTTAGTTTGACTAGTTTCTCCAGACTTTTTAAAGTTTTGTACCATTGTATATTTTATTGTTCTTTTGTAAACTGCCAAAAGTTATGATAAATTCAATTGTGGTGTATATCAAAGAAATAATACATGCATGCGCACACACACATATTATATTTTGTGGATTAATTCAATATCTATACCCAAATCAGGTTTGTATATTAATCTGGCTCATTTCTAACTTTTTCCTAGAAGCAATATGTTTGGCTATTAATTTTGCAGTACTGTAATTTCTCTGCTTAAGGTACAATTGTACGTTAGTTACAAATTATATGTAAGCTACAATTACACAGTAGTTATACAACTTTTGAAATCAGAGGACGATTTTACTCAACGTCAGCAGCTGTTTTGGTGGCTCTGACAGGGTGTTAAGACTTTATGTCAGTTTTGTTGCCAATGTCTAATGTAATAAAATCAGTGGCATGAATCCAGAAACTTGCATGCTCAGACAGGCTGTTTCTTTGGCATTTAGAATGCCTTTTAAAACAAAATTTTGTTTAGTCAACATGTAGAAGTCACAAAGTAATTTGGCTCTTTCTTTAAAAAGATTAGTAGACTGAAAATGAGCAAAGACACATGTCACTCCATATTAAAGAAATGTAGGTTGTTGGGTTAATCCATCGTGGTGATGAAATCACTTTTGCAAGTGATATTGAAAAGGAGGACAATTTCCTGCTGTTGTCCATGCTCCTTAAAGCTCTGGTCTAAAAGTTGGAGAAGCCACTAAACTCAGTTCCAAGAGCCCATGGAAAACGTATGAAGGAGAAGAGAGGGAAATTCCATTGGACAAATGGATGTCCTCATACACAATATAGAATTAAACCTACGATTGTGGATTCATTGTGAATAAGGAGCATGACAACGCTAAGAAGAACCATTCTTGTTGGAACTATCATTGTGTGCCTCCTTTAAAAGAAAAAGAAACCCCAAACAATGGAGAAGCAAAGGTTTTTATAAAAGTTTGAGGTTTGAAATCCTAGGAATCTGATTTGCTATTAAGTTTGGACAAACAAGGCAGGTCCTAGTCGGTATACTTGGGATGAGTTCAATGGTTAGATAAAACACACTTTCAGAATAGCAGCATCTCTTGTAGAAGAAGGTGAAATTTTAAGGATGGAACAGGTTGGGGATAAAACATTGGGGTTTCTTTATGTTGCAGTTCCCTTACATGCACTACCCTGTGAACTAGTGAGGAGGCTTCTAATTCTTTGGTTCAAGGAAGTTTATCTGGAGGCAGGAAGGTTCAGTTTGGGATCTGATGGGATTAGGCAGCAATAAACTTGAGTTTGACCCTGATCACCTCTAAAGAACAGGGAGGAAAAGGGAACAACCTCCATTTTGTTTGATAGGTTTATTTTCTCTTCCACACTTTAGTAGCCCTTCTGGATTGTGTCCCCAAAGTTCTAAACCTCTAATTATACTACATCTGGTTTTCTTGTAGTATAATTATCATCCCATTCTTCTCCTTATTTACTTTGGGTTTTAAAATGCATAGCAAGCACTCCCTTGAGCATTTTGGCAAAAATATAAGCATGGCATGGAGAAGCAAAGCAGGTGTTCCTATAAATTAATATGCCGGAAATTTGGTTAAATGTAATCAAGAGTTAGATATTGTTATAATAGGTAGTAATGAGTATATAAAAAAAAAGTAAAAATAAAATTTAGTCGGGTTTGCATGACATTAGTCATTGAGCCATAATGGCAATCCTATGGCATGCGTGCCAGAGGTGGGACACAGCACCCTCTTTGATGGCACACGAGCTGTCGCCCCAGTTCAGCTACACCGCACATGCATGCACACTTCCCGACAGCCAGCTGGTCTTTGGGTCTCTGCCATGTGGCACTGGGGCACATGCGCAGGTGCAGGGGGCAGGGCACATGCGCAGGTGCAGGGGGCAGGGCACATGTGTTGGAACTGCATGCACATTGCATTGGGGGGGGTTCGGGTGCGCCCATGCACATTCTCACGCACTTTGGGCACTCAGTACGGAAAAGGTTAGCCATCACTGTCATAGACTGTCCGTTTTCTTGCTTAGAAAGTATAATCTAAATACTGTACTAATTCTCGTTTTTGAGAAGTACTATTTTGCATTCTGTATTTCATGCAAATTGCTAGCACTACTTCACGGTGGGAGTAACTTCTAAAATAGTAAACTACTATAAAAGCTTCCTCTGCCTCACAAGGAGAGGATTGAAATTGACAGACCAGAAATACTGTCTAGGATAAAATTGGTTTTATAAATGTCTCCTTGATGACACAGCTGTTCCTGGGAAGCTTTACTAGATCTCAGACTGTTTTCTGGTCCTGCCAACTTTTTTCCTGAATAGTCTAGACAGGTGTAGAAGCAATTTGCCTTCTGCAAAAGCCTGCCCTGTGAAACTATTTTTGTATAGTTCACTACTGGGACAGTATGTTGTACCAAATCAATGTTCTAATAATTTTTTAATAGAAAACACTATAATATAAAATAGCAAAATGGCAGCTTTCTAATATATGTATAAGCGCCACCAGTGAAAACAATATTCTGCATTTCAATTATATTTAAGTAACGTATTGGAATACACTGATGCAACTTGTATGGTATTAGTACATTGCAAGTAAAATATACTCAGTTATACCTTTCATTCTGTTGACTTAGAGAATAAGTCAAATCTTCTGTCTTTGTGATTGAATGAACTTACTGCAGTGGATACTCAGATCATGCACACTCCCTGTTTTACTGTTTTACTTGTTTTAAATGTTCTGTCTTTTAATCCTTCTTGGGTATCATGATGTAAAATGCACCAGTTAAGTCTGAAAAACAATGTGATCAGTGAAAATTATGTAAACTCTCTGTAAATAGTGGCTTTTATTATATGTTGTATTTGAGAACTTTGCATGTTCTGTAATGCAGAGATAGATATTCTCTAGCTATCCTATTTTATTTTCAGGGATACATTTACTGCCCATAATGAACATGTACAACATTTATTTTCTGAACCTTTTGGGAGAGATCCATTTCTTTCAATTGAAGACAGACCAGGAGGTCTACATCACAGAGGGCATCCCAATTCTCAGATGGCCTTGAGAGACAATGACAAGGTATGTCTTCTTTTAGATAATGTCAATTTCAACTTTACTACTCCTATAGGGGAGAAAATTGTGTTTTGATAGAGAATATGGAGACTACAAAACTATTACTTGATTTTTAGTTCTAATGGACTACATTTACTTAAACCATTATTTTAATGTTGAATCATTTTCTTTTCTCACAAAGTGAGATAACTGAATCTTTGGACTTTATGTCCTAGTTTAATACTACAGGGGTTGAAGGACAGTGCCAAATTCTGTGATCTATGCACTGGAAACTGATATAGCTTACAGCAGCAGAAATTGTCACTTGCAAGTCAGAAGGGTAACTGCCAGATTTTTTTTATTCTTGCACTTGTACTCAGGGACATCCTTTGAAATAGAAATACCCCATCTGCCTTCGAGGGTAGAGTTACTCCTTTTTTCCTAGATATAGAAAGACCACTCTGCCTTTGGCCTTTTGCTGTTTTGTTCTAATTATAATTGAGGGATTGTGTACCTGTAAGAAAGGTAAATAAAAATACATGTGATGCTTCTCCAAATTTGTTTTTTTAATATTAAATATCTGTTTAATTCCAGAAAATATTATGAAGTGATATATAAATGTGTCTGGAACAATACCTGCACTTTGTCTGGCTCTTAGTTGTCATTAAATAACAGTAACAAAAATCAAAATGTCTTTGCTGGCATGCACTTGGATAATATTATTACATATGCATCACTCTCCGGGAAATGAGTGAAACAAATTATTTAGCTGTGAAGTTCACCTTTTCAGTGGATCAGAGCTGTTGGAGCATTCTAATCTAACTAAGTTGAGAAGGACAATACAATAATAACGTCCATTTTGAATTGCTCTTAGTGTGAATAGACTCAGTAACTCAGTTGCTAGGAGCACAGAGTTGCTTCTATGAGTTATTTCTGATTAATCCTTTCTGCTAATAGATTGACTTTGATCAGTTTAGCAGAGAGGCAGCTTCAGTCCTTCTGAAACCATGTGCTCATCTTCAAAGGTCTATTCCAGAGGGATGCCCCAACTTCTGGAGGAGATTTGAGGAATGGAGAAAAGGGCAAAGAAACAAGAGGGGTGCATTGAGTCAAACCCATGATGTGCATGAGTATTAACACTACCAAATTGGATTTTGTTCAGCATTCAGAAAGAAAAATCTCACAGATCTTTAATTGAGATAGAACATTGTTGGTACATATTCTCATTGTAACATTTTTTACCTGCCTTTTCAGTTGGAAATGACACAAATTTACTTTATATGTTTTCAAAAGTCAATTCAGTTTCCTCTGTAATTAAGCTTAATTTTGGTAAGGCTTTAAAAAAGGAGATATCAATTATCATTACATCAGCTCAAAGCCTTTCATAGTCAAAGTCTTGATAACATGTTCCTATAAACACTATGTTAGTTTTAGATTTGGAGAAATTGGCAAAAAAGGTAAACTGTCACTAGCATGGAATAGGCAGTTTTGGACAGTCTTGCCTAAAATGTAACATAAATGTTTTTTTCTGGACTAAGACCCAAAATATATATGTTCTAGGCATAGGTGTTCCAAGGTGGGAAAAAGGGAAAGTCATTGATGGACGAAATATGTGTGGCTAAAGGAAGCTAAGGGATAGAAGAAAGACACAGGAAGATTGAGAGATGGGCAGGGACACAACAATGTGGAGAAAGTGACCCTGCCAAGAATATTCCCGCCAAGCTTTCTAGCCACAATGTGATAGATCATAGAGCTAACATAGGAAAGAAAAACATTATTTTATGCACATCCCTATAGATTCCATGGGAATGATTAGTGGAGTATTTATCTTATTACTTTTAATATGCATGTCATATGTTTGAAGTATCTTGGCATTTTGACTATTATACATATAATTTAATCCTCCCAGACAAATGCATTAGTTTTTGTAACTATGATATTTTGAGTTATGATAAGGGCACTAAAAAGAAAACCTCAATCTTTCATAAAACTATGACAGAATGCAAACATGAATGTGACTATATTAAGGATACTATTCTTTCTCAGGAACTAGGGGAGGGGATGCAATCTCCTGTTGTTTGATGTATACAGTCATTCAGAAGCTGAATGATAGATAGCATTATGCAGCCAAAAAGCTATCTGTTACAGGAAGTAGAATTCTTCTACTGATGGTAGGCTCTAAATCTACTGTTGTTCTTAAATTTGCACAGTCTTTGCATTATTGCATTCATTTCCCTAGAAAATTACAGTGTTCTAGGTTGCTATACAATTAATTCTTTGCTTTCCTCCATTTTCTGAACAAAGGAAGCCTGTGCCATTTCCAAGGATTATCGTGCTTTTGTGCATTATGTGGTTTGCTACATTTCTTTTCCTTAAATCAGCTCAACATTTTCACACACCTGCACCGCTGCCGCCACGCTGGGCTCTGAGCCCAGTGCAGATGCTGATCTTCTGCGGGCTGGAAGCTGCCTCTGATGCTGCTGATCCAGGTGCTGATCCAAGCCAGGCTCTGAGCCGCTGGTGGCGTGGCAACAGCGGTGGGAGGTGTGAAAATGGGAAGCCCCCAGCAGCTCTCCCCAGCGCACTCTGCACTCTGCCCACCCTCTTGCTTGCCCACCCACTTGGCTCTCTCTCCGGCCACCTATGGAGCAAGTTGGCCATGTGGATTTGTCCTGTGGCAACTTGGCACCTGTCAGTTTGTACAGGCATTTTGGCGGTAGTGAACTGGCAGTAGAGAGCTAGCAACGGTTAGTTATCCTAGACCCACGAAACAATCCTTTCCTTATATTTTTTGTAATAATATTCTCATTGGGTTTAATCACAAAAGTGTTTAAAATACCCTTTCATTAAGAAATTAGATATTAATATTCTCCCAAAAAATATACATTGGAGTTGGCAATTTGATTTCCTTCAGACATTTTGGAATACAGATTCCATATGCTCTAGTTAGCTACCATTAAAGTTGCTGGAAACTGCTTATATTTTGATATCAGATTATTGCCACTGCTAAATTCCTAGCCCGTGTATTAATAAAAAAATTAAGATACCCCAACATTTCATGGGTACCTAGTCTGGAGTTATGCCTAGGCCTCAGTATATGCACCATGTAAATTCTCCAGTTTGATTGTGTGTAAGGAAATTTTTTCAGTCGTGTGACTAAAATTCGTATTTGCTTTAAATTTTAGTTGTAGAAGTCAGTTGTGCTGAGTAAAATGAGATCATTAAAAATATGGGATGAGAATATAACATGAAAGTAGAAAGGAGTAGAGATAAGAAGTGTAGGCTTTGCAGGGGAATAGGTGGAGATAAATGAGTTATGAGATAGAAGGAATAAGCTATAAATGAGTAGAATTGTCGAGTGATTCTACATGTAAACAGGGTGCATTGTATATAAAGTACTGTGAATTGCTGAAAACATGCAGAATGACCAGTATAAGCACGTTTTTCATGTGATGCTTTAGTATAACTATATCCTTTACCTATATGCTTCTGGACATTCTAGTGTACTTCTAATTTACTTTTTAAGGATTTCTGACTGCTTCAGTTGCATAATTCTAAGTGGCATACAGCATTCTCCTTACATAATATATGTTGCTTCAAACAGAAGATTGGCTGTGCTACTGTATCTCTACCCAACTTTCCACAGCTACTCCTACTAATTTCTACTGATAGTTTTTCCATCCAGTCATAATTAAGTCTGTTCTCTGTGTTGTGAATGTACCTGCATTCAGTAGTATTTATAGCCTCATCTTTTTATACGTGTACTGGCAAGTAACTTATTCATGGCAGATTTATAAACCAAAATATTCTGTATATTGTAACAGATTTACTCAATATGTCTTTTCAATGACCTTTGAATCTGCTGACATTGTTAGGATTCCATGACTATTTTTGTTTTTTACATAATCTTTGATCTTACAACATAATTTGTTTGCCTGCAGACTATTTCCCTTATTTATTTTAATTGTTGTGATCTGCAATTTTTCTCAGCTCGCTATAGTTTATTAATTAAAATTTATGTCTTGAAGAGGAGCAAGTATGTTGATGTATTCAAAGTTTCTTTTTGAACTGGCTAATCTCCACTGAATCTACATGGAATTGAATATTTGGAAACATGAGTGATGTGTAAAGTGCTTAACTTGATACTTCAAAGGTAGTTAAAAGTTTTTTAAAGATAGATGTAGATGCTTAAAGTATAATCAGTCATTAAGCATTTCAGTTTTAAATTAGATATGGCAGAAGCTGCAATGTTTGTTCATACCAGGTGAAAGTGTAGTGCAAGTTGTAACTATAGTTTGAAAAGAAGCACATTGAGGAGAGGTTATCACCTTCCCTTCCTTCACACCTGGCACGTAACAGATTGCCTTCATGAATGCCTCAGGAGTTTTTCTGTCCCAGGGTGTCTGAATCAGATGAAAACAAAAATGAAACTTGGCTCCTGGATTATAAGACAGCTGGAAATTTATTTATTTATTTATTTGTTGGTTGGTTTGTTCACTTTCTATGGCCGCCCATCTTAGTCGATGACTCTAGGTGACTTACAATTCAAAACATATATGTTACTATTAAAAATATTAAACATTTTAAAACAATAAACACTAAAACCAATAAAAACACTAAAACCATCCAAATTAAATACACAGTTTAGCAGTATAGCGAGTAAACGGGGTGATTCCATCAGGTACCCTTGACACATTTCAGCACCCAGCCTGAGAACGTAGCCAAGTTTTTAGGGCCTTACAAAAGGCTAACAGGGTTGGGGCCATTCCGATCTTCAAAGGGTTCCATAGAGCTTGGACTCCTGCAGAAAAAGCTTTTCTTCTATTTCCACCAACCGACATTCTTTGGCTTACAGGATATGCAGCATATTCATTCTACTCAACCTAGTGGGATGGATAGAGACTCTTGAAAAAAATGTGATTCCATCAGGTACCCTGGACAAAGCTTTATAGGGTTTCCTGCATCTTGAATTGCATCCAGAAACACATCAGTAATCAGGGCAACTCACATAGCAATTGTGATATGTGCTGTGTATTTGGCACCGTCTGCACAGTTGCATTCTGCACCAGTTGAAGGTCCTGAACGCTCTTCAAGGGCAGCCCCATGTAAAGTGTGTTACTGTAGTCTAATTTGGAGATTACAAGGCGTGAGTTACTTTGAGCAGGGTTTCCCAGTCCAGGTATGGGCGCAACTGACGCATATGAAGGTGGGCAAAAGCCCTCCTAGCCACGTCACCTGTTTTTCAAGCAGGAGCCACAAGTCCAGGAGGACATTTAGATTGCACACTGGGTTTGTCTGGGATAGTTCAACCCATCCAGAACCACAGGGAGAACCTTGTTGGAGGTGGTGGTGATGGTGTGTCCAATTACTCACAGCCACTCTGTCTTGCCAGGATTGTCCCATCCAATCCCCAAGAGCCTCCAGACACTGTTACAGTATGTCCACGGCATCACTCAAGAAGCCTAGGATAGAGCTATAGAGCTGGGTATCATCTGCATACTGATGATATCTCACCCAGACTGATGGATCACCTCACCTAGCAGCCTCATATAAATGTTGAATAGAAGAGGAGAAAGAGCGCTGAGGCAACCCACAAAATAGGGAGCACAGTCTAGAAATCTTTTCCTCTATCAGCACTGACTGGAACCGGCCCTGGAGAAAGGAGACCCAGCACAGAAATTGCCCATCCTCAATTCCCTAAGCTGGCCCACAAGGATTCCATGGTCAATGGTTTTGAATGTTACTGAGAGGTCAAGAGGAACCAGGATGGATGCACTGCCTCCATCCCGCCAGAGGTCATCCATGAGTGCGATCAATGCCGTCTCAGTTCAAAACCCTGGTCTGAACCCCAAGTGAAAAGGAGCCAAATAATCATCCTCATCCAGGGTTCTCTAAAGCTACCACATGCCATAAAACGGTAATAGATTCATGATTTTCCTATCCCAGTTGTTAGACCTTTTTATTTAAAGAGGTTGCATGGATGATCTATTTGCCCTCGGGTTTTTCATTTTTAAGATTAATTTGGAGAATTTCTTGATTTTAATCTATGAAATGTGTAACCTTCTCCAACAATAATATTGCAGAAATTTACATAAGTTGATGTTTTTTTTACAGGCGATGAGCTGTTCCCTTATGCCTTTTAACAGTTTTGGTGGCATGGTTAGTATACAAATACAACACAAATTTAATCTGAGCATGCCTAATTTACATTTGAATTTTTGAAACCATAACTATTTCTAAACCATACTAGTGCAACAATTTTGAATGAACTGGTGCTTCTCTTTCAGGGACCAAGTTTTCCATTTATACCTTTTGGCACTTTTGGTGGCATGGTCAGTATACTAACGACAAAGATTACTAAGATTTGGTGGTATGGGCATTGAGCATTAGCATTCTTGTTACTTTTCATTTTAGTTTTTTATTCTTTTTGTCCAGAAATAAGCCTTAAATTTATCATATTTTTCTTATATATTTTATTATCTTTGTTGAATGAATCCTTTCATTCATATGAAATAGCTATATTATTATTATCTCTTTTATTCATTAAACATAAAACTCAGTCAACTGAACATTTAAAAATGTATCACAAATATCATTGACTGGCTCTGATAGTTTATACGGGTTGCTGCCTTATTATTATTATCGTTGCAGTTGTAGTATTCTTCTCTTTTTGCCCAAGGGATCTTAAGAAAACTTTATGGAGTGCATTGGGAGTATGAAGTAGTAAACATAATTTAAATTTAGTTTATGCTAAAATATATCTGTAGGTTGAAATTTATGAATGTTTGAAGTGAATAGGTAATTTTTTAAAAAAGAAAGTGTGAATAGGAACATTAAGGTTTCACTAAAAAAAAAGATTCAGGAGTATAGAAATAAGGATTGCAAGATTCTTAGCTAGCTTTATAATACAAAACTTTTGCTTTTTTTAATGTGGTGAAAATGTTGAAGGTAATAATAAGTAAACCTGATGATAGAAAATGTGCAGGCTTCTTACTTACTGTATTTTAATAGAAGATTTCAAGAAAGTTAGGTCCAGATGCACTCACATTCAATCATATTTTAAGGCCATAATATTAACACTGCAATTTATACGATCTACAATTTTTCTTTTAGGCTATGAGTTTTCCGCTTATGCCTTTTGGCTGTTTTGGTGGCATGGTTAGTATATTACACACACATATTCAATTTGGGGGGAGGGGGGGCTGATGTGGACATATCTGTTTCACTTGTTCTAAAACTAAGCATCTTGCATTTTGCTTTATAAGTGCATTTTATGCTTGTTTCATTTTGTGAAACTGTTTTGTGTTTTTTTCCCCCCCTTTTGGAGAAATCATTGTTAAAACACCTATTTAGTGTATGTGGGGATTAAAATGATGCTACAATTTCCAAAAGCATTTCTTTATATTTCCTTTTATATATAATAAAACTATGAGAGGAATAAAAACTCAACTTTCAATGACTTTCTTTGTATTAATTTATATTATATAGTGAGACCTATATATATTATTAATATATTCACAATGTAGTTATTTGTGTCATTCAACCATATATTCCTAAATCATTTCAACAAATGTAAAACAAACTATATATACCGAGCAGGTAGCAATTAAAGCTGGGGTCAGTTATTTACTGAAGTCATAGGGTTCTTTGAACATATTTTGGCTCTTTTGTCGCAAAACAATTCAAGGAAGCATATTTGCTGCAGGGAAGATATGCTTTTATTTGTGCTTTTTGAATCATAGTAAGCCCTAATTTTTTTCTGTCGAAGGCCATTATAAGGAATGTGTGAATGATGCTGTACCATGATGGTGTTTGAAATATATTAATTAATCAGAAAGATCTTTATGCCTCTTTCTTTTGGACCTGCTCAACGGCTTTTAGCATGGAATTAAATAAAGGAGGATTTATATTGTTTCAAAAAAAGCAGTGAAAAATCTGCAAAGGTCTCCTGCATTTCCTATTACAATACTCAATTAAAATTTCTGTGAACATTTCTGGCATGTACACTACTGTAGTTTCTTTCTAAAAAAACTTTCTAAAAACGCAGCACATTAGTCTGTTTTTTCCTCCATTGCAGATTATCAAAATATTAATATCTTCTGTGTATATTAGCCTATACCAGTGATGTCTAAGCTTTTTGCAGTCGCATGCCAAAAACAGGGGAGCATGGGGGGGTCACTCACTTGTGTGCCCACACCCATAATTCAATGTCCGTGTGCATGCACACGTGACCCCCGTGTGCTTGGCATGCGATGGCATGGTGGGCCCGGTAAGCCCGTTTATCGTCTCCCCAGGCTCCAGAGGCTTTCTAGGAGCCTGGGGAGAGCGAAACGGACTTCCCCACCTCCATGGAGGCCGGAAACAGCCAATTTCCTGACTTCTGGTGGGCCCAGAAGGCCCAAAAATCGGATGGCCAGCATGTGCATGCACACTGGAGCTGAGGTAGGGCAATGCTTGTGTGCCCACAAATATGGCACGTGGCACGCGTGCCATAGGTTCGCCATCACAAGCCTATAGTTTTTGATGGAGACTGGAGGAAATCTAACTTAATATGGCCAAGATATCATTTGAATATCTCTGCAGGCCTTTTGCTTCCATCTTTAATTCTTTAATTCTTTTTAAGAATTAAAATAAAAATATTTTTCTTCAGTTTCTATCAATGTTTTTTTTCTTGGGCATATCATTCATATAGAAATGATTATATGATCTGTATGTAGTATCCTATGGGGCTAGGTAGTTGGAAAATATAGCACTTAGCCACAATCAACATTATGAAAGAATTAATGCTTTGTTCATTAATTGGATTTTCCCTCTAACTATACTAAAGTTTCTCAAATTTCAGAACAGGTTTAGGAGAAGGGACAATGTTTTGTGTCAACAAAACCATTCTGCTTTCTGAGAGACATCATTAGCTGTAATTCCATCAATGGATTCCTAAATATTGCTTAACTTTCATAATTGCAGATGATAATTTAAAAGATAGAGACTTTATTACCTGATGGGAAGTAGGGAAGTCAGTTATAAATCAAAATTACTATTTATGATTTTTATATTTTTACTGTCAGAGAAAAAGGACTGTTAACATTTCTTCCGAGGTCCTGGAATAATTCAGCCAACCGAACTATTATATACCTGTATTAGGAATGGGAGACATCATTTTTGCTCTAATCAATTTTTTTTTTAAATGGCACAAATGCTGTAGTCCTGTTTTTTATTTTCAGTCATTTGTTACCTTCTCTTATTTCCTCTCATCCAATTTTCCAAATTCTATGATAGCCCAGTACTGGGGAAAATATAGAAAGAGAGCGCATGAGAGAAAGATTAAGAGCGCACATACCAGATATTTCAATGAGTTGGATGTTCTTTGGTTTCATTCAGTTTTCTCCATTCTTGCTTTCTTGCGTGTTTCATTTTGTATGTGAGCCATACATTTACATGCTAACATTTTCAGTGAGTTTATTGGGATTCCTATAACATTTTGCCTGCTTCTGTAGCCTTCCCTGTGGTCTGTAAAGGTGTCTGTAAAGATCTGTAATGCTTTGGCTGAACTGTTAGTAACATGTGATAGCAGTGTAAACAGAAGTCATGGTTACTGCATTCCCATTTTAGACTATGGAACTGAGTCAACAGTATGCCATACAAGTGTTGTGCTCTGTCATTAGTCTGTATCTTCTTTCACAAATAATTGTATTCCTAAATTGCATATTCCAAATCACAAAAGAGAATTTGGTTTATGGAGTGATTAATCAGCTCTTAAATTGACCCAAGCGTAGGTAGCCATTTAAATAATCCACACAAAAAGAAATATTTTTTTCCCCCGCACATGGCTAACTATATCCTAGTGAAGATTTCATTTTGTGTTCTTTAGCTTGATAGTAA
Source organism: Sibynophis collaris (assembly GCA_036250565.1). Classification (NCBI taxonomy): domain Eukaryota; kingdom Metazoa; phylum Chordata; class Lepidosauria; order Squamata; family Sibynophiidae; genus Sibynophis; species Sibynophis collaris. The sequence continues at coordinate 121,832 of JANHFK010002775.1, read as the reverse complement.
CAAGCATAATCAGGAGTGATAAGACAGAAACAAGTTTTTGCCACTGCATTCTAAATTTTCCTTTTGGTCAAACAGATTACAGGGATATTTCAATTCACCTAATGGTATAAACTTGTTTTAAATATGTTTGTGAAATAGTTATTGTTGTGATAACTTGTTACTTCATTGAAAACTTAATGGCTGGGAAATGAGTTTAAAATCTATGAAATCGTATTTTGATTCAATTTTACTTAAAGTTAATAAGAAAAGCTTTTCTGATACGTCTATAGACAAACATTTGTATGCTTGATCCAACAATCTTCTCTAGAAACGTATTTGACTAAGGGCCAAACTAGATGTGATGTTGGCTGGAATTTCACCTACTGACAAAACTTGGAAGTGACACTTTAGAAGATGTAGCTTAACATATTCTAGCAGTCTATTCTTACACACTACCTTGTATGAGCTTAGAGAAATTTCCGGCAGTTTGTCTTGTGTGACTACAGTTTGAATTGAGAACAGTATAATAGCAAAAGAGGAGTGTTTCATAAAAGACCAAGCATCACTCTCATTGTCTATTTTTTTTACCGTTGTTCCTCATGATTGCTATATCTTTGCCCTGTCTTCTGATGTCTGCAAAAGTAAGCTTCTCTCCACCTGTACGTGAATGAATTGTAATAAAATTTCTGAGTTTTGAAGCATTTTATTGTTTCTATTTCTTCCTCTCTGTTGACGCAGAACATGAATTTCAGAAATCCGTTCTTTGCAATGGACAGAATGATGTCAAACATGAGAAATAATATGGTGGAATTGCAAAGAAATTTTGTAAGTTGTTATGTTAATTTTGTCATGAATATTATTCATTAAAATAATAGGAAAAAGTAGATTTCCTTAGAGCGGGGGTCCCCAACCACCGGTCCACGGCCTGCTGCAGGACCATAGCCCGTTCTGAACCAGGCCGTGGAAGTGGTGAGAGGGCACATGTATGCACAACCATCCCCATCCCCCCCCCCTGCTGCCTCCACTGATGTGAAAATACTGCCTTAGAGAAAGAGGTTAGCAGTGCATTATTATCAATTGATAGTTTTTAATTTCAGTCTAAGTTGTGTGTTCTGTAAAGAAGGAACTGTAGAGCTGATCTATATTTCCTCTTAGAATCATTTTCACAATGTAATGTGGTATTCTCTTCGTTTTATCCCCCTACACACACACACACACCCCATGCTGGGCTTAGATATATCTAATTGATGCCTAAAAAATGGATAGAAATGCCTACCCGGCCATGCATATTTGTATTAGCTTTTGACTCTTTGCCAGAAAGAGAGAAATTAGTTCTGAAAAACTTTCTTCCAAACTGCACTAGAGTAGATTTTTACTTATTTCCAGCATCTGACAGTTTCAAAATCTGTTCTTCCATTAAAGTAAACTTGTTTGACAAGTGAATGGCTAAGTTTGCATAATGCTTCAGAACATTTTGCAGACCTGGGATATTAAGTCAGTTCTGTCAATGTAGGTTGCCATAGTATTCTTACAGGATTTCTCCCCTCCCCCCAGTGTAATCTATAGATAGAGGATTGGAAATATCCGTTAAATGTTGGCTTCCATTCTGTACTCTAATTGTAGTTTTTACTTGTTTTTAAATTATTTTCTTCAGGATAAAATGGCAGTTGATCCAAATGCTCACTCATACAGTTCTTCCTCAGTGATGACCTATTCTAAGAAGGGTGACGAACCGCCAAAAGTTTTCCAAGCTTCAGCCCAGACACGGACTGCTCCAGGAGGGGTACGATAATATTTTGGGAATCCTCTCCTAACTAATAATAGTATTACTCTAATTTGGTATGTGCTTCTAACTCAGTAGGCATAAATGTACTATTATGCAATAGGACAAAACATTGGAAAATTAGTATAAATGTTTGAAATTAAAACTTGACTTTGAAGTGATGGTGTCATGTTTAAAAAGCCCCTTCATTGCTTTGCTCATAGGTGTTGCCATCTAATTTGGCTAAGACGTTTGAATTTGAACCTTAACGTCAAGTTCATGAAACAGAGCATGCAAGCAAGATAAAACTGTTGAAAATAGCCCACAATAAATCTCTTCAGAGCTCAGCCAGTACTTCTTTATCAGAAAGCTTCTAATAATATACTTACGGGCATGCTGATAAGTAGTAGCCAAGATTGTCTAGATAGTTAGTGTTCCTTTCATGTGGCAAATAGCAGAACACTCTTTATCTCTGTAGCTGAAAAGTTCCATTCACTGGCTATATTTAGATGAGGTTATGACAGTTTTTGAACCATTCTCATGAAACAATGTTGAAACCTTAAAATACTGGAATTTGTGCCTAGTTTCTCTATATGTGAATCAACATGCATGCAACATAATTCAGAGACATGATTGTGCATGCAACTGAATTGTTTTACGTGTGGTTTTTGCTGCTGGAGCGGCTCTCTTCCACCTCCGCCCTCAAGTATAACTTCCGCAGCATAGTGAGTGACATTTTATATATGTGCTCATAGTGTAGCCTTCTGCACTTGGCATGTTTATTCTGTGATTAATTTAGGCTTCATAAATTAATTTATGACTAATTTAGGCTTCATATATATATTTCCATGATTTGTAAAAAGTTTACTTGAAAGGAGAAATCCAGAAAGCTAATTTAGGACGTTTTCTTCTTATTACATTTTTTACTTGTTTGTTTTTGCTTTCATTCAGATTAAAGAAGTCAGAAAAGCTTGTAGAGATTCTGAAAGCGGGTTGGAAAAAATGGCCGTAGGTCATCACATTCATGATCGGGCTCATGTAGTTCAGAAGGCAAAGAACAACAAAACTGGTGATGAAGAATTGAATCAAGAATTCATTAATTTAGATGAAGGTAATTAGCCGTGCTGCTGGACTCTTATTTCCTCCTCCTCCCTCCCCTCTCTCTCATATGATCACCTGTCAATGCTGTTTGGATGGCACCATAACCATATACCTGCATGTAAAAATGGTATATTGTTCATTTTGTAGATAATTATGTGTTTCTTATTAGTGCAAACTATCAAGATATATACATACAAATATATACATGAAGAAATGTATAATTTAAAATTGCAATTGTTTGCCAGGAGAAGCTCATGCGTTTGATGAACAATGGCAAAAGGAGATTCTGAAGTTTAAGCCCTCTGGAGGAAGACACAATATAGATTCCCCAAAACATAGAAGTATTCATCATGTAAGCAAGGAGGATGCTCCAAGGAGGTATACAATGTAATCTTTCTTGTTTTGCCTTACACTATTTTAAGAGAGAGAGTCAGAATTCTTTACAATGTCATACGTGTATAAGGATTCTGTTAGGTAATTGCTATGCTTATTTTTCAGGCACGCATTCAACTACTAATGTACCTTAAGCATCCTAATATGAAAACATTGGCACTAATGGTCTGCTGGCTAGTTCAACCTACAAAAGAAAAATATCAAAACAGAAAATCTGTGGGAAAACAGTATTGCCCAAGGTGGGGATAAGGAACATGTCCTACAAACCTAAATTACAGCCCTGGGTATCCCTTACTATTTAATTGCTAAGACATTAGCAGCATCTCGTGTACCACAAGTTCTCTGCTCCTTTATTGGTGCAGTCCTGGTCCCCTGCATGTTTGTTTTCCCCAGATCTGAATGACTCCATCTTTACAGGTGTTACAGGTGACACAAAGTTGAGTTGGGACGTTGCACTTTAGTTTTGCAAGCCATCTGAAAAACAGTGTCTAGATACAACAGTTGTTTCTTTAATGGATGGTTAAAGGCTTCTTCTGTGCTTAGCTGATGTTACAATGTATACAATAAACATCAATTATTCCCTTTTTGTTATCTTTGGTTTTTTCAGGGAGAAGATGCACCCAAGAACAGCAATAGAAGGACCGAGGAGACCCGTATCTTCTCTTGAAAAACTCAGTGTCAAGGGATCACATGTTCCTCTCAAACCCAGCAAAAAATAATTGTGTTGCTTTTCATGTTAATATGGATGTCTTGGGAGAGGACACAATAATTCTGGATCAACAAATAAGACCAAGCTCTCTGTTCCTAGCATTAGTGATTCTTTTTTTCCCTTTCTTTTGACTACTGAATGTTTATGTCAGTTTCAGCTCCTTGGTAACACTTGGCTCTGAACAGTAAATGCAAAACACTTGAGACTGAAAAGTACTTTATGGCTTTTTAAAAGAAAATGTGGAATGTTACAGCTATTTTCAGTAACACCAACTGCTCTAACAAATATGGGGACAAAGTTAGCACTACAAAGATAGTACCAGGTTTCAAGGACTTTAAATAAATGCATTGTTTGTAACTCAAGAAGCAATACTGGTATGCTTTTGGCAAAAGGCCAGTCTTTCGAAGCCTAGATTACAGTTGAACTGCAAAGTCATTAGCCATTACATAATGAACATAATGTCAATTTTCTTATTATCACTGAATTCTACCCAGAGTTAGTTTTTGCAATATATTATTACACGAACAGAATCAGTACCTTAGTTACATTTTGGGTAGACAAAAACAAAACAAACCTGAATCTGAACTGAAGCATTTCACTAAGGAGGATTCTCCCATCTTTGCGTAAAATATTTAACCCAATCCATTTTGGTTTCTTCAGATTTGTAAAAAAAACCCCACCAAATTTATTCTGCTTTGATTGAAAGTTGTCTTTTAAATTATTAAATTCCACATTCTAATTATTATTTTGAGAGGAAAAAAAGTACTAATTTTTACAAACAATGATTTATAATTAGAAAATTTGTTTTTTTTAAGATTGGGTTAGATCAATAGCAATGTAACGTTCATAGGGCAAACAGGAATTCGGCAGAGAAAGTGGTAACTGAAGCTCATTTCAGTTTTCGTATTCCATACTGGAGCAAAAAGGTGCACAGCTGACATCAGGTGATGGAGAATTTCTGAATTATCAATCCATTTTAAGTCTGTTTCTAGTGCCACTCTCCTCCTTTCTCTTTAAGATATTTTCCTCTTGTTCTTAATCATTCTGTTCCTTTACTGATTAATTAATTCATTTTGATGATGCTGAAGGGTAAGCTAGAGATGTAAGTTCTTGCAGTAGGAAAAATACAAAAATACAGATTTACTGATTGTAGTTTGTCAACATGACAATTTAAGCAATTCAAGTTGATAAAGCATCTTTTAATGCAAAGTCATATTAAAACATGGATATTTGGATTCATTGCTTATCAAGGCTTGTCGGTTTAGATATTGCTGCTCTGTAGGGATAACTGGGAAACATTATAGTTTTGATATCTGAGCTTCTGTGTTAAAAGTTCTAATATTGTGATATCTTATTAAATATTTACTAAGTAAAATATATGTACCTCTCCTCTTTCAAGGTATGTAACTTGGATATGTATATGTATGCCATTCTAAATACTGAATAAAAACTATGCTATATTAGATTGACAATTTTAACTTAAATCAATCTTTCAGATTTCATGGTAGTTCTTCATTAACACGTGGCATTTTTTTGATAATAAAGAGCTATTCAACAAAATGCGTATGTGTTTTGCAGAAGAAATGGTACAATGTAAGGCTGAAATTATAGTCTATAGCCTACTTTCTTCCCCTAACCAGCATTTATAAGCTTGTTAACCCTTTCTATTCTCAAAGATCTCTGGCCAGAGTACAAAATAAAAGAACAAAATAGTGTAAACATATTAATAAATTATTTAAGGTTCTTTAGCTTTTCAGATTTAATAGCTGTTGCTGAAAACATAAGTCTTTTCTATGGTTGGGGAATACTAAATATTGCAGCAAGGTTTATTCACTTTCAGGCTTTAAGATTACAGACAGGTAGTCCTTGAAGCAAGTTTGTTTAGTAATTATTCGAAGTTACAACAGCGCTGAAAAAAATGATTTATGACAATTTTTCAGACTTATAACCATTGCAGCATCCTCATGATCACATGATCAAAATTCATATAGCAATAGCACTTAGACTTACTGTATATACTGCTTCATAGTGCTTTTACAGTCCTCTCTAAGCAATTTAGAGTCACCATATTGCCCCCAACAATCTGGGTCCTCATTTTACCCACCTCAGAAGGATGGAAGGCTGAGTCAACCTTGAGCCTGG
>JANHFK010002775.1:76201-88539 GCA_036250565.1 Sibynophis collaris | reverse complement strand
TAAGGTATTTTGTTGCGAGCGGAGGAGTGGAGGACTCTTCTTGTGAAATATTTCTGGACATGCTCAATTGTATTAATATCTGATATGCAGTGTGGGTTCCAGACAGATGAGCTGTATTTGAGAATTGGTCTAGCAAATGTTTTGTATGTAGAGAATTTGAATTACGCACACGTTAGCAAGAGGACAAAAGCCAGTCCCTCTGAAAACTTCTCTGTTCCTCTCAGGACAACTCTCCTACCCATCGGAGAGTTCTGAGAAAAGAAAGCTTTGTGAAATGTAATTGTCTCTCCTCACCCAGACCAAAACTGTTATCTTTACACCACAGAAAAGAGAATTTCCATGCTGGTTTGGAGAAGTCACACTGTACTGTACTTGTATGCCCTGTGTTCTGCAAGTTGATAACAACGAACTAGTGTTTCATACGGTTGCTTAATTCCATTGCAGCATTGAACTATTCTCTCACCCACATACACATACAAGGTGCGTGGTGTACACAAATGAGCAACTTTTCACCAATGCCTCTTTCTTTGGGGATGAAACATTAGCTTCCTTTTCTTTTTAGAAATGTGAAGCCATTATCACGTGGACAGAGCAGCCTTGAATACACTGCTGGAGCTGTTTTTCCACATGGATCCGTGACTCCCAGATTGTTTCATTTCCATAGTTGTCTCATTCATTGGCTTCTATTTACACCTGGTGACCTGTTCCCACAGTAATAGCTCTTGGTTCACTGGGTCCGTAGGCAAGATTTTCCTCTAATCAGTTTCTTCCTCTTCTAGTGAACACCATCCTTAATATGAAGCAATACTGTGTCAGAGATATTATGGGAAATTACTATTAAAACCAGCCAGTTTGGCAAGTCAGTCAATAAAAAGGCCCCAGGACAGCTTTTAGTAGGTTGAAAATTTGCTGAGGTTCTCACATGCCGATGCTTCCCTTCGGTTCACCTTAAAGGTTCATGCATAGATGATCTTTTGCCACCTGCATCAGAGATCTTCTGAAGGAATTACTTTACATTACTGCCTTCCCATGCACCAATAAGTCAGCTCTCTGACTGAAAATGTCACTGACTAGGGGAATTGAAATGGACCCTTATTCTTCTCTTTCTCTCTCTCTCTCTCTCTCTCTCTCCACCCCAACACACTTTTTTATTTCATTCCTTCCTAGTTGTTTTCCCCTGTGTGCTTCCTTTTTTATAACTACAGTAATAACTGCTTATCGCTTATAGGTGATCTTATAATATGCTATGCGGTTCTATGGGCAGGCTTACTCAAAAACAAGTTCAGTTTTTGTTCAGTGGAACCAGAGGCGGTATTCAGCAGGTTCTGACCAGTTCTGGAGAACCGGTAGTGGAAATTTTGAGTAGTTCGGAGAACCAGCAAATACCACCTCTGACTGGCCCCGCCTCCATCTATTCTCTACCTCCTGAGTGCCAGCTGATCAGGAGGAAATGGGGATTTTGCAGTAACCTTCCTCTGGAGTGGGGAAGGAATGGGGATTTTGCAATAACCTTCCCCTGGAGTGGGGAAGGAATGAGGATTTTACAGTATTCTTCCCCTGCCACCCCACCAAGCCAAGCCACACCTACCAAGCCAAGCCACGCCCACCAAGCCACACCCACAGAACTGGTAGTAAAAAAAATTGAATTCTTGTAATACACTTGAAAGTGGCAAATATATGGTTGAATCTGTAATTTATAGATTATGTATGTGATATATTCGTGAAGAGATACTCTAATGTAATTGTTATAAAATATCATATTGGATTGGTTACCTATGGAAACTGTAACCTCGAGCATGGTACAGCTGTAAAAAAAAATTGATTAATATCCCCTTACCCTTTTCCCTATATTTTTGAAAAAACTAATAAAATTTTCTTTAAAAAAAAAAAAGAGTAGGAGTCTCTCTTAACTTAGTTTATCTTGCAGATTTTGTTTCATGAATCCAGGATGGTAATTAACTTTTCTTTGAAATTGTTTTCCTTGTGTAAACAAACAAATGTTAACTCTGTTGGGAGCTGCTTGCCATTTTTTCAAGCTTACCAGATTTTCTACTGATAAAGAGATCGTTTATGATTTGCTGAAGATACCATGGCAGCCAGTTTGTGATCAGGCCACCATCTCCCCATGGCAAATGCTTTCTAAGATGGCCCATAACAGGGTTTCAAAATGCGTAATGTACCCACTAGCCAAAATCATCCAGATTCTCCAATATAGCAGTACATTGTTTCATTGTTCTTGAGAAACAATGCACTTACCTGTGTAAATGAATTTGAAATTCTGAAATTTTATTTCATGTTGAATTATGTAAGTTTATATATATGCTCTAAAATTACTGCATGTATATAATCTGTTTATTAAGATTATTCTTTGCCAACATCATTTTCATGCCACATGCCTAATATAATAAGTATCTAAAACATTGCTTTATTTTACTAGGATGTGGATGAGATTTACGCGGGGGATATCTGTGCGTTTTTTGGCATTGATTGTGCTAGTGGAGATTCATTCACAGAGAAAGAAAATATTGATTTTTCTATGGTAAGTTGTTAGCCGGATTGTTGCAGCTTTTTTTTGTTTAGGTTTTAAAAATTTGATCCCAATTTTCCTCCATCTATAAATATGAATTGTTCAAAAGAGATTTTGAACATTTCAAATTGTGTGTGTGACAGGTGTGTGTCTTTCCTTTTTTAGTCCAAAACATACACACATTTGTGTATGTGCATTTATCTATCAATATATTAGCCTGCTATATACAAGCTTTTAAAAACACAAGGCATAAATATATTAAGCTTATAGAAACAGAAGTTCTGCACTCTGGTCAAGTAGGAATAAGAAGAAACAAATCATGCAGTGACTCTTTCTTGCATCTTTGTCTTAAAAACAGTTATAATAGTAGATGTTGACGTATTTGATTAGGACCAAGGAGACCTACATTCAAATCCACCTTCACTCAAGTAAACTCACTGGATATCTTTGGACCAACCACTCATAGGGATGTTGTAAGAGAAGGAGAAAGTTCCTTATTGCAGGGGTCTCCAACCTCTGGTCTGTAGACCGGCATTGGGCTGTGGCATGCCAGAAACCAGGCCACACAAACAAGCGAAGCAGGCAGCACCCGAAACCATGCCCCCTCCGGTCCACAGAAAAACCTCTTTCCATGGAATCAGTTCCTAGTGCCCACAAGGTTGGGGGCTACTGCCCTACTGAGTTCCTGGAGGAAAAGTAAGATATAACTCAATAAGGTAAATATATAGGTGAATGTAAACTGTGTTTATATATAGGGTAATATGGCTTCCTCTAAAAGGAAAGTGTTTGGATAGGCTGTTTCAGAAAACACTCCCAAGATTCAGAAAGAGTCTTGAGAGTTCTACAGCAGCGCGTAGAGAAAGGATGTTCAGGTAAGACAACATCCGTTTTCTCTGAGCTCCTTTTGAAAATAGTGAGTAAACAAGGGAAATCTCAAATCATTCTGCTTATTCTATTATTCTAAGCCTTGTTTTTAGCTTTCCCTGTATAATGAAGGAAGTTGGGAAGTGAAATCCTGGAGTATGCTCCCAATGTCTCATTTCTCCCTCTTTCCAAGCCTTAACTAAATTCCAGTAAATAAACATCACCGACACAGCCCCTGAAGAAATTAATCCATATCTGATAACAATTGAAATAGTTTATGAATGCTCTTAAACCAGTTAGGTTTCTCCTGTTATCAGCATATGTTCAATTAATCCCAACTCCCTCAATAGCATAAAAACTAACTTTTCCAATGAGTTGAGTTTAATTCCCAGTGATTTCCTGACTACATTATGTTCATGTAACTTTCATAGCAACAAAAGTGGTTTGCCATTGTCTTCTTCCCCTAATTTTGTTTAACCTTCAGGTCTCCTCTGGGGGATTTTTTTTCTTAACAATCTCTTGTCCAAATATGACCCTGTCCAACCCTGTTCAGCTTCTCTTGACATACTGTGATGTCAAGTGATGCTAAGTGATGCCACCCCACTGAACCTAATAATTACACCTTAATTATATATACATTTCTCTCAGGTCTTATATTTCTATCATAGGTCTCACAATGTGGTACATGAAGTGCTTGTATTTCAGCTTTCATTTGAAGAGGTTGTCCTGCCTATTAAACATTGTATTCAATTGATTGCAATAGAGTAAGATGAAAGGTGTGGCATTTGCAGATATACTTTTATACAGTGAAAAAAAATGAAGTCTTGTCAACGTTTATATATGTGATTTATTTTATACATTTTAATTAAGGCAGGATTGTGTGAAACGATTCAGTGACAAACAGCTTTTTCATTGACAAGTAGTAGCAAAACTAACCAATAAGTTGCACAGCTGTAATTACAACAGAAGGTGGAGGCAAAAGGAAGAATATCAAATTGCTGTGTCCTATTTATTTCTCCAATGACTGCCACAGAATCTTGTTTTAAGATTCAACTTTTGTGCTTGTTTATGAATAGTTCTGAAATAATTTTTTGGCTACTTTTAAATTTGGTTGGTTGTTGGTGAATACAAGCTTGCAAGCAAGCTTCAAATGTTAGCAGCAGCCAGTGGATAGGCATATTGAGACATAGAAAAGACTATAGATGTGTTCAGACACTATCATGGCCAACTGTAAACTAGTAACCTAAAATCATCCCGTCTCTTCATGCATGCCATAATTGAAAGCTTTTGGTGTCTTATTTAATTAGATTTTCCCATTTCCCCCTCCCTGAAGTCTTCAGATTTGATCCTGTAATGCAAGTGGAGTAGAACCCCAAAGCACACCCACCAAACTAGTTGAATTTCAGCGGCATGATTTCATGTTTTAAGGAGTTATATAATATTTGGAGTTGGAGTAGTTTGTATCTTAGAAGTCTTTCACCTTAACTTTCCCAAAGCACAGATAAAAATAATTACCCCTATTGTTTCTGATAATATAGAATCATCAAGTGGGGCCCAACTCTTCAAACATTACATAGACCTGCAATAGTAAGGATCTAACAATGGACGTTTTGAATTATAGGAAATGCAGGAAGACAGTAGAGTGATTTTCTAAAACTGTAGCCTGTTAGTACAATATAATGGGCATGAAATATATTCAAGAAAATGCATGTTTATCTTAAATGCTTTTATTAATTTGTTTTTAATCTTTGGAAAGACTTGTCTAACAGCAATGATGATGTCTAGAAAATTTATATTAAGAAATTGTTTCTATGGATTCTCTTTATAGGAACCTATTCATGTACCTGATCCTGTTGTTTCCATAACAATGAAGCCAGTCAACAAGGTAGGGATCTAACGTAAAAACCAAAACAAAACTAGTGGAATAAATTATGTGTGATCTGTTTGGGGCTTTTTGATAATAGTAAGCAAGAGTATGGTGGCACTTCTGTATTAAAATGTAATTGAAACATTTTAGCCCGGAAGCTCTTTTTCTGCTACAGATTACCCTTGCTTAACGATGGTAACTGCAAGTAGATTTTCCATTGCTAAGCAGTGAAGTCATAAAGCACAACATTATGTGACCACATTGCTTAGCAACATCAATCCTGGCAGTCCCTATTGCAGTCATTATATGAGGAAAGGAGTTCCTTAAGTGAGGATGACTCATGACTAGGACTAAGACAAGCAATGGGAAAGCCAGCAGGAAGCTACAAATCCTGGTTACAAGTCCCAAAGGTGCTTTTTCAGGAGGCAACTGGACTTTCTTGGGTTTTTTTTTTTTTGAAGACATTTTGGTTCTCATCCAAGAAGTTTCTTCAGCTCTGGCTGGATGGTGAGGAATGGAAGGATTTATATTCCTGGCAAACAGCTGGTCATTTGCATTCTTTTAGAGGACACAAGTTGAGTCCACTTGTGTCCTCTGTGTCACCTGAGTAGTGGATGAGAAGCAAAATATCTTCAAAGAAAAAACCCCCCCGAGAAAGTCCAGTTGCCTCCTGAAAAAGCATCTTTGGCACAACCATGACCTGGATGACTGAGACTCTCCACAGACCTGGTCACAAGTCTTTCCTTTGGTGGCTAGCAAGCAGGCCAGCAGACATGCGAGTGCTATGAAGTGCGAGAAAGTGCTGCAATCTGGTGTGAGCATGTCTGGGTGGCAGAGGGGTTGCTGCACAGTATGAGCAGGCATGTGGGCAGAGTGCGATGAGCTGCACATTACAGAGTATGAGATCTCTGGGCTCATGTACTCCATAGCAGAGTTCCTTAGCAGAAAAAGCAGCCGGAGTGACTTATGAGAAAACTTGCAATTTTTACTGCTGGCTTCCCTTTTAATTTTACTTGTGGGAAGTCAACAGGGAAAGTCACAAATGGTGACTTTCACATGACTCCAGGATGCTGCAAATCTCAAGTGTGAGCCAGTTGTCGAGCACCTGATTCATGATCATGTGACCGCAAGGGTGCTGTGACCAGAACTTGGAGGATCAGTCAAAAGTACCATTCGTTCAGCGCCATAACTTCAGTGATGAGTGGGTCATTTTGAGTACTCTCTAAAACACGGGTGTCAAACTCGTGGCATCACGTAGTGTATCTCGATGTTTTCCTCCTTCGCAGAACGGGTGGGCGTGGCCTGTGCGTGACAAATCCGGCCCGCGGGCCGCCAGTTTGACATCCTTGCTCTATAAACTTTTGATAGGCTTGATATCTTAAATGTCAGTATATTTTTTTTACATTCCTGATCGTGTTCCTAGATAAGTTAACATGACTCTAAGTAAGAAGTTCTCCATTTGTAGCAAGTATGTTTATGTCCTTCTCCGGAATAAGCCTTGATTGAAACTCAGCTTTTTGAATGGTTAATTATTCAATGAATGGGAAAATGTGAATTCTTTCAGATTTTTGTATTGAAGAGGAGTGCCTCACAGATAACCAGATTCTTTATCAGTTGAGATTGTTACTGCTGTGTTGGCTTTCCTGTTGTGCAATGGCTTCTCTGCCTGAATTCCTTAAAGCTGATGGTGAAATTTGCCGTACGCATGGAGTTGGGAGACTTTAATTTGCCCATTGTTTGGTCCAGAATATGAAGTACCTTGGCTCTTTATGGCCATCATGATTTATGACCATCAAGATTGTGACATACTAGATTGATTTGTTGTCATGATTTGGAATAAGCAGATAACAATGGCCCTGAATTGGATTGCTCATAGCCTATTTACTGATTTGGCCTACTTCAAATGGCGGACCCAGTGTCATGTTGTGGGATCCCTTGGCCTTCTTTAGTGCTGCACCTAAATTTCAAACATCATTCTCTGTGAGGTTTGTTTGGTCCTGACCCTGATGACCTTCAGAAAAGCATGATCGATTTTACTGTTTTCTCAGCAAGGCAATTTGTGAATCACCTGATTGTTTCATATTTAACATTGTTGCACTACTGTCAGTGAACTTGGTTGTGGGACTTCCTAAATCATGTTTTTAATCCACTATATAGTACTTTGAGTCACTTTGATTAGGTAACCATATAAATTGAATAAATATTCTCTCTCCTTTTAGAATGATGACAGGTTTGCAAAAGGCATTAACCGTTTTGTAAGAGAAGATCCCACTTTCCGAGTCCATTTTGACACTGAGAGCAAAGAGACAATTGTTTCAGGAATGGGAGAACTACACCTGGAAATCTATGCTCAGGTGAGTATTAAGTTTACACTAGGAATGATGCTGTTGTACTGTAAATTGACAAAAACATTTCTTTAATCTGGCCTGTTGGAACCTAGTACCGTTACGGGTTCCATATCTCACCAAATAAATCATTCAGTAACCCTTCCTAGCAGTTTCTTGTATTGTGATATCTGAAGTCCAGGTTTCAATTTTTGGAGCAATGCATTTTTATTAAAGAAAAAAAACTATACTTACACCTTAGGAGACAAGGTTGCATCTATTACATATGATAGATATTCTGTTTAGGGAGAAATCAAAGTATCTTCTGCCTCCCCAATTTTGGCTTGCATTTGTTTCAGTGGTAACATTGTTGGAATTCTACTGCTTTAATAGCATTAAATTAGGCTGTTTAGTCAAGATGTATCTATTTGGCAGTGCATTCAAATCAACAAAAACTTCGTGTTCTTTATGTTTAGAGAATGGAAAGAGAATACGGTTGTCCTTGTGTGACTGGAAAGCCTAAAGTAGCATTCAGAGAGAGCATTGAGGCCACTGTACCGTAAGTATTCTATTTAATAAGTAAGTGTTGCCAAAATAGGGTCTGAGGATATTTACCGTACTTAGGTTCTTGGAGGATATACAGAATTGGAAGGGTATCTAAAACCTCCAAGTAATATTTTTATTAGCTATAGTTGCTTTCACCTCATCAGTTTAAGAATATGTAAGATTTAATTAACATCACTTTGACTGGCGACTATTCTGTGCTACTTTCACTCCATGCTGTGGATGCCATAGAACTTGCATGTACCAAGGAATAATTTCCTGCGAATGAAAAACATGAAATATTAGAAATATTCAGGTTTTAGGGAAATCTGGGAAGTATATTTTATTTCTAAGTCTGGCACCAAAACCAAGTTTCTGCTCCTATTTTTCCTTTTTCCTTTTTTTGGTACTTTATGCCACATTCCATTTCTTTTCTCTTTTCCTATTCATAAAGGTTATTGATCTATAGACCAGGCAATGTAGAATGTGGATCACAAAAAAAAAATCCTAAAACGTTGTCTGATGTATTTTTATTTGAAAGCTAGATGCTTGTAATGCTTTTGAATTGTGAAACAAAAAGTTTGCAAGGCTGCTATAGTTGCTTCCAGGGTGGATAGAAAGGAACTTCACAGCCCTAGTAAGTTGAACTTTGGGAATCATGAAAATCGAGTGAAAATGTGCACCTGTGTTTGTGTATGTATTTTCAACCTTGTCCTTTGTACTTCTGCTATTTCAGTTCTTCCACTGCCTTTTCTGAACAATATGCTGTACCACTGCTGAGTCTTCCTGGGTTTGCATGAAAACAGGTTCCCTGGCTAGCATTATCTTATGCTTAGGAAAAGCATAGGAGGTAGACTTTGCTGTAACCTTGCAATTAATTCATATCTTACTAAAGGACTCCGCCTGCATATGACACTAAAATGGAGTGAGTGGCTAAAGCTTTAGAGAGCAAAGCCACATTTCAAAATGTCCTTGACAGGCTTGAATATTGGACTAAATCCAGCAGGATGATTGATTACTCTGGTTTATGTGCCACTCCAATATGTTCAACTCTGAGCAGTAGCAGCATTCATTCTCACTCAATTTTTAAGAAACATGCTAGGGCCAAATGGTCCCTGCCATTTCCTCTGGTTAGGGTTAGGGAGACAGAGCTGGAAATCAGGTAAGATGGCAAGAGGAGCCCCGTCTAGTTCCACACACCCCAAAAATTATAAGACCTCACAGAAAATAAGACCAAGCGCTTATTTTGAGGTCCTAAAAATATAAGACAGGGTCTTATTTTGGGGAAAAACATGGTAGTATAAAAGATAAGGGAGAAAAAAGGGAAGAGAAAAGTATAGGAAAAGGGGAGAAAAGAAAGAAAATATGTTGACTTCTGACTCCCTTTGGCACAGTAGCATAAGATAATAATATCAAACTTCAACCTTTTACTTTTACTTAATAGTATAACCTAACCAGCTCCATACCAACAAAGCTATCTATTCGATAAACCTGGAAATCATTTTTTTCCACCTCGAGCACAAAGTCTAGAAGTGGCTTCCAAGTAGAAACAAAAGTAATTGTGTTTTTGTTTTTAATCAAAGCAGTCAGTTTAGCCATCTCTGCAAAACTGATTCTGGAATAAATCTGAACTGCTGGTATGCAAAAACAATAATTTATCTTGGAGGGAACCAAGATGCAGTTCTGCAAAGAGCCTTTATATATCTTTACTAAGCCTTAGATGCAACGTATCTAAAAATACATTACTACAAATGCTTGTACATCCTTGCTAGGCCCATTGTGATAAGATTGCCCAGGGCCATGGAATTAACTAAATCTACACTACCAGGCTGACCAAAGAATTGCCAGCCTAACAAGATGGTTACTAAGAGGATTCAGTAACCCACACATAATAAATTCCTAGCGCTAAAAAGCAGCTGTGTAATCCCATGGACAGAAGCCAAAGCACCAGTTAAATGTGCAGAGCATAGTCAAGAAGTTAGGAATTTACTAAATTATCTAAAGAGATTTCAGCAGTTATTTGATTAACATTTGAGCTGCACCAAAATATTAAGGTTGTCCCTGAGAAGACAACGCCGCTATGACACTTCTAAGAGAGCTGGTGTATTGCTATACCTTTTCTTTTTATTACTTTGAGAAAGTAAACCATATAATGTATGGAATAGAATATAGAACAAAAGAACAGAGATTTCATAAAGCTGGAATAATGCTAGTGTTTCACAGAATTTGAAATGCAGATAATTTTCTCCAACTTCTCTTCTGGAATGAAACACGAGCAAGAAAATGTAGCTCATAATCTAGAACAATATGGAAACATTGCCTACCTTCAACCTGCATCCAAGGGTAAAATCCAGCAGGTTCTGACAGGTTCTGGAGAACCGGTGGAGGAAATTTTGAGTAGTTTGGAGAACCGGCAAATACCACCACTGGCTGGCCCCAGAGTGGGGTGGGAATGGCAATTTTGCAGTATTCTTCCCCTGCCACGCCCACCAAGCCACGCCCACCAAGCCACACCACGCCCACCAAGCCACGCCCACAGAACCGTTAGTAAAAAAGTTTGAATTTCACCACTGCCTGCAGCAGTGTGGATTTAGCAGTTTGGGACAAAGAAGGATCTTCTTTCCAAAGGAGGGAATTGCAAAATGAGCATCTAAAATACCTCTTTTTTACCTAATTCCTGGAAAGTGATACAATATAGTTTAGTTTATCTGCCGATTTGGTTTCTACGTCAGTCCCAAAAAGCAGGTTTGATGTAGATAGGAACAGATGTTCAGAGAATACTCTGAACAGCTTAACATTAAAATATTGCTTATCCAAGCTGCCTTTTCTTATTGTCCAGCTGATGAGGTAGAGTACAAAGAGGGAATTGCTGAGCAGCTTTGGTTCATTTTAAGCTGTAACCCCAGATGGAACGAGACACTCAGATGCATCTTTAAGGTGAGCAGGCAAAGAAATACATGTCTCTGTGTGAATGGTCTCATTTTACAACTAAGATACAGGTGACTAACAGTAGCAATAAAGGAGAATATTTCGCTCAGGATTGAAATGAGGTGTTCTCGGTGCTCCCTGAGCTTGCCACTAGAATATAAACTGAGAGCAAACCTGCTCCTTTACTAGCACTGATGATATTACCTAGTTTGGGTAATGAAATGCCTCTATTAAAAGAAAAACACCCCCAAGAGCACTAAGTGGCTACCAATGGACATTTTTCCACCCTAAATTGCAGGTTATACCCATGGATTCTTTTTTTAGAAAAAAAAATATTGTTGCCTGTGTCTTATCCTTACACATTCGAAGAAATTGTGCCTGTTAACCTTGTTCACTGTCCTAATTTGGTGTGTGTTTTGATTATGGAGGTAATCAAGCATTATATCGGACATAGAATTTTGTTATATTGTAATGTATATACCGAGAAGGCAAATAAAAAAGCCTCATGCTTTTAGGAAAAAAAACCCCACAGCAATATTTCCTAGTTAGAATTAAAAGGTTCAGGGTGGACCTATGAGAAATATTCCTAGGCAAGAGCTAATTTTATACTATGAAATGCAAAAGAAGGAAAATGTAGAGAAGATGTGAACAAAATGTACTAACTTTGATCTGCTGGTGGAAAGACAGCTGTTGTTACCTTTGGTAAGCAACTAGTTAATCTGCCTCTTTTTTTTTTTTTTTTGGACAATTTGTATGCTGGTCTTGGATGTAAGAAGCGGCTGCTGACAGAAGCTAGTGGAAAAGAAAGTGATTTTTACCTTCTGCTTTGAGACTCCTGCTGGCTGAATTGCTGATAGAGCTACTGCTTCTGTATTCAGCAACTGCTCTTTCTCTTGGCTTTTCCTTTCCTTTTTGTCCTTTTTGTACAGGAGGGACTAACCCCCCTTACAATTGTATATGCAGACCTTCACAATCTTCTCGTGAGAGAGTGTACTCTCTTCATTCGTGAAAAGAAGCAAGGCTCCATTAATTCAATATATTCTGAATAAGGATTCCATAGTGATTTATACCCTGTTTCCTCGAAAATAAGACCCAACTGGAAAATAAGCCCTAGCATTATTTTTCAGGATGCTCGTAATATAAGCCCTTCCCCCAAATTAAGCCCCAGTTAAGATCATCAACTAGACAGATGCAATTAGTACTGTATTTCCCCCCAAATAAGACCTAATCAGAAAATAAGCCCTAATGCAACTTTTGGAGCAAAAAATAATATAAGACCCGGTCT
>JANHFK010002773.1:118645-130367 GCA_036250565.1 Sibynophis collaris | reverse complement strand
TTTTAGTAACCTGTATTTTTGTCTGTTCTTCTAGATCTTTTTTTTGTTTCATGGTCATATTTTTTGTCAAAATCTTTATTTTATCTTTGTTTGTTTTCAGACCAGCCACTCTACCATATTCCTCAATTTTCCCTATTAATTTTGGGGCTGTGGAATAAAAGCCATTTCACATATAGATTTTTCTTAATTATTTTTTTTCAAATATTAAAGTGATATGTAAATTGCAACCCATGTATGTCCCTTTTTTAGGATTTCTTATATTTGTAGCCTGAAAGTTGTAGCAAATGTAGTAAATAGCTAAAGGCCACATGGAAGATCCCATGTTGCAGCTAATACTGTCCTAGCTGATGTTAGGAACTGCTGTTACGTGGATTTTTTTTATTTTGTAGAGTAGATTCTATCATTCTATTATAAATGTAAGGTTTCTGGTTTAATGAGGGCTTGAAGTCAATGAGACATCAGAGGTAATAACTTGAGCTCAGATGGGAAAAACATTTATGCATTATCCATCTAAGCTTTTCAGATAATCAAAGCCAAATATAGAATCTCACAAGAACAGCTTTGTTTTTGCTGAAATTTTTGCTTGTATGGTCATGATGAAAAGAATGAAATTTGTACCTGGGCTATAAATAGGTTGTGCAGAGAGAAATGCAATTATTGTCTATGTATGTCTGTTTTGAAAAAGACCATATCTTTTTTGTCTTCGTAGTTCAGACAAGCCATTGACATTCAGAATCAGAAGATTTTTCTGCTATCAGATTAAAAGGTCTGATTAGTCACTTATACTGCTACACAGTAACAGAACAACAGATTTGGAAAAAGGACCTTGGAGGTCTTCTAGTCCAGCCCCCTGCTCAAGCAGGAAACTATACGATTTCAGACAAATGGTTGTCCAATCTCTTCTTAAAACCTTCCAATGTGGAGGACCCATATCTTCTGGAGACAAATGGTTCCACTGATGAATTGTTCTGTCAGAAAATTTCTCATGGTCATAAAGAACGGGAATGATTCCTCTTGTATCAATAACCCCAAAGTGTCATAACTACAATGAATATACAAAAAATAAACTTTCATTTAAAAAATACAGAAAACCTCTCTGAATTCCTTATCTCATACATCAATTTTAGGTAGTATCAAAACTTCTTTTGAAACTCTAAAAAAAAAATTCCCTGGTAGGAGGAAATATTAAGGACATCTGTATATACAATTGAGCTATGCATGCTAAAGAAATTATTGCAGATTGTTTCAGTCCTTGGTTAGGCACAGTACTTCTTTGCTGTTCATTAAAGCAGCCTGACTTTTTCAGGTATAACTGCTTTAAGAATTACATTAACTTCAAGAAATTGATTTCTTAAGTAGAATCTTTTTTTTCAGATATCCATTGCTCTAACACACAAGTTTTATGCTGATTAATCGGTTCTATGTGGGCTGTTCCAAAGTCTTAGATGTTTCCTTAGTACTGGCAAGGTGTTTTACTGAGCAGCAAGATATTTGACTCCCCAACAAAACTATAGTGGGTTTAGTAATTTAAGTCACAAAACCATTAGGCAAGGTCACAGTACTAAATCAGTCTAAATTCAAAAAGAGTCAAAGTTCTCTCCAGTGTCATCATAGAAAGAAGCTGCATAGGTAAAGGCTAAACATAAGGTAATTCAGGATTAAACTGTAATAAAGCAGTATTTCAACTTTACACATATTTGAATGTCTCTTTAAATACAAAAGGCTATTCTTCACCACCAAATAAAGCTGGTGTTGTTCAGCTCTGATTTTCAGTACTATGCTGTTTCTTAGTAGACCTGTTTTAGAAGTAGTTCAGCATAAAGTAGCTATGCATTTCTCAGCTTCCTTATTATTTTGTCAAAAATGGGGAGGTAGCAGTTTTCCCAGGGATAATCTTCTGCTCATGATTTAAGACCACTAAGTCAGAGTAAGAGACAATGAATGCTCATGCTGTCTTCCTGTTATTAGTTGATTATGGCCTTTTTGTCCTGATCTTTCTAAGGTTTTTGATATAGTCCTTTTCTTGAATCAAAATCTGTATTTCCAAGAACACTTCTAGACTCACATCTAGAGTTTTGCTTGTCTTCTGATAAATGTTTTAAGATTAGCCATATCCATCATGGCAACCATTTTGTGAGATTGCTCATAGAATGCTTTCAAAACTCCAAATGTTCCCAATGGCTTCACCTGGTTGCAAATGTTTAAATAAAACTCTGCTGCTTAAGTGATTTCTTAGGAGAATATATTTCCTTTGGTGATTGGATACTCACTTTTACTGTAGTTGGGAATTCATGCTGTATTACTGTCAACTTATTTGAACAGTCAGCATTTAGGACAGCTCTTGACCTAGCTTTTCTATGCTATTAAAGAGATAGTTAATTAGTGACAAATAGAGCTAACGTATACATCTGCCCCAAGGCTAAATTAACTATTACACTAATTACACTTTAGTGTAGGGCCTAAATATATTGGAATCCTGCTGTGTAATGATTTGAAGAGACAGTGCCTGTCCTTTCTCTGCTTTTAAAAAAAATCCCACAGATCTAACTACTGTATAGCAGCTGATGCTTTTTAAAAATTAAAAATAAAAGGGGAAAGTGCCAACATTCCCAGCTCAGGAACACTGCAGTAGCCTGACAAAGTGGATGAACGGGATAGCTATACTGCTGATATTATAGTTATGCAGTGGTTAGAAAAAGGGGGAAATGGACTTTATCAGCATTATACCCAGTGGTGGGATCCTACCGATTTAACAACCGGTTCGCTGAGTATATGCAGCACACGCACATTGTGCGCGAATGCGCACTTTGCAGAAAATTGCTGAGAGCAAGGAAAACAGCCGAGGAGCGGCAATCCATTTTGCCACCCTGATCAGCTGGGCTTCGGAAGCAGAAATATAGGTAAGTATAACGCAGGGGCGGGCAGGCGGGCTCACTTCAAAGAAAGAGAGAACTGGTTCTCTCACGGCTCACGGCTGAAAATCAAAGTAAACGGTTCGCCCAAGCACGTGCCAATCGGTAGAATTTGAGGCTTTGGTAAGATGCCAATGACAGCACAAATTATCATTTGTTCTCTGGTGCTAGATGATCAAATTCTGGATTTATGTGAAGTCAGTGGACAAGATGAAGGTGAATAAACCGAAACAAAATCTAAAAAATGCAAGGATATTTTTTTTATATATCAGATGATATTACTGTAGTCTTATGGATTGGCTCACAGTGTAGCTATACTCCTAAATTTAGCCTTGAAGCTGAATAGTTTCAAGGAGAACAGCTGCAGAACCAAAGTTAATATACTAGCTGTGCTGATTACTAAATATATTCTGAACTCTCTGGCCAGCTTATTCATCAGAACTAGTTATAGAGAGTACATGATTCTTGTTACAGTAGCTCCTCTGATTTATTTTTGAAATTCCTGGGTCCATTTCTCAATAAAATTCAAAATTCTGAATTAGCAACTGTAGCTAGGTTCACACCCATTGTACCTATGTGTTTATTAGTGGCATCATTAGTTCAGAGTCATTACACTTCTGTATAGTTTTCTGAGATTAATAGGACAAATTTACTGAAAACATAAAGAGTTTAAGAGCACAGAAGAATGTTAATTTGAGTTGTTGTATTGTGCCTTCTGCAATTTCCGATGGACCAAAGATGTTTGATTTTAGATTAGTTACATTTTAAACAAAGAACCTGCTTTCTAATGCAGATTTATGATTTTTAGAGGGAAAAGAAGTGGGAGAAAATCTTCCTTCTTGTATTACCATTATAATTTAGGGAACAGGTGGCTTAAATTTTAGAAATTATTGAGTGCTTTGTAAAATGTGATATAATAAGCATCTCAACTGAATATAATCAAAGTGCCTATACAAAAATTCAGTGGTTCATATTCAAAAAGTATTTAGAGAAATAACTGACCTTGCTATAGATGAAGAAGATAATGTGTCCTGGCAAAACGTGTCTTAAAGGTGTAGCTGGATTTACA
Organism: Sibynophis collaris; assembly: GCA_036250565.1. Classification (NCBI taxonomy): domain Eukaryota; kingdom Metazoa; phylum Chordata; class Lepidosauria; order Squamata; family Sibynophiidae; genus Sibynophis; species Sibynophis collaris. Next base: position 126,386 of record JANHFK010002773.1, on the reverse strand, counting down.
TATATAATAGGAGGGTTGCTAGGCTTTCCATTAAAATCTGAGTCATACAAAGCATAGAAAATCTCCTCTTATTTTTTTTAACCTTTACTTTACAGAACAGGTTTCATCCTGGTATATTTAAACTTAGATTTTAAATAATCTATTTAGACACAAAATTATGCCAGGTCATTTAAGGACAGGGGAATAAATGGGAACTTATTCTTGGAAAAAAAATACAAAGTGGTTGTAAATCTTGGCGTTTTTTCCCCCTCTTTGTGCGATGAAAATGCCCAACATGTTCACAACAGCATTTCTTTCTTTCTTTCTTTTCTCAAACCAAAAGAACCCACTGACTCATAACAGCATGGATTTTACTGCTTTTCTTTTACAGCACTTGCTAGAATTACCACATTATCACAAAATGATCTACAATCATACAGTATAGTTATTTCAGGAAAAGCTACAAAGAAGACTCAACCAACGTGTATAGCATTGCACCAGGGGTGGGTTTCTACTTACCTTCGCTACTGGCTTGTAATGGGAGCGTGCACGAGGATGCGCTTGCTTCTCTCGTACATGGCGCTTCTGTGCATGTGCAGAAGCTTCCGTGATGACATCCGGGCGGGTAGACGGAGCCTCCCGCCGCATTTACTACTGGTTCTAAAAACCTGACAGAACCGGTAGCAATCCACTACTGCGTTGCACTGTTGTGTATGAAGACTTTGTATTGCAAAAAGAGAAAGCCCAGATCACCTTATATATTTTCCAAAGTTAACTGTATTTTTTCCTAAGGAGTAATGATCATTAGCTTACCTTCATATCGGTAATATCCATCTAGTTATGGATCCCTGAAAGCAAAACCCCACATTTACAGCCAGCATGAACCCTAGTGAAACTTTTTATGTTTCTATTTATAAACCTAGATTAATTAATCAGAAGATGGCACTCTCTTTACATTATAGACCTTATCAAAAGCTGATGGCATATTTGTAACCCAATAATGAGTCAGAGCAGATTTTTCCAATGTACCATTCTAGAATGCTTGTGACATTTTTTGTAAATGGCTTTGACAACACAATCATATTAATGTTCATCCTGGACAACAAGGAATGATACATGGGGACACTAGACATATCACATATTGCTTGCTCTGACAAGATAACATTTATCAAACGATGGCCTTATTAATTACTGTAAAATTTAAACACAAGATGAGTTCAGTTGTCTAAATATAAAATGCTTCATTCCATATGCTGGTTGCTGATCTAATCATGGGTTTATTGAAAATATATTATTTAACTCTTTGAAAAGAATGGCTTAGAGCACCCATCAATAAACTTATTTGGATTCCTTAATGGGCAATACAATTGTAATAATAAACAAAATGTGTTCTCAAAGAGTTGCCAGGTACTTCTTCTATTTTTAGGAATCCTTGCTGTGTGGTTTTATTTTTAAACCCGCCTCTGTTAATCATGTTTTTATATATCAACTTCCCATAATTTTGTACTTAATATGCAACCTGTACCATTGACTTCCTCCGGAGTTTGTTAAATAAAAGTTATCTACTGTATTATCTATATCTAATTTTTTTAAATCCCAGTGTGCTTATGTTTATGCACAATGTTTATGGCTGCAGCGTCCCATGTCAAATTGTAGATCACATCGTGATTGTCTGTAAACTAAGGGCATATAGCAGTCCAGTATCTGATTTTTTAAAATATAAACGATACTGCACTTCAATTGTGAGATGGTCTAGACCAGGGGTATCAAACTCACGATGACATGTTGTTGTCACATGATGTATCACAACTTTCCCCCCTTTGCTAAACAGTGCAGGTGTGGCGAGCGCATAAGTTTGGTCTAGACCCTGGTCTAGACATTGGCATTTGAACACAGATCTTTTCAACATTTATATTTTATTGTGTTTTATTAATCTAGATGACATGTTAACATATATTGTTAATCTATGTATGATATCCCATATGCTAAATAAATAATAAATATGCACAAAGTGTGCAGTGCACGATCCACTAATATATAGAGATGTGGGAGTGCTGAAATGTATGTGCTTGCAGTCTTAAGCCATAGCAAATTGGGAGTATTGCACCATAGCGTCTCCAGCCAAAAGTAGCCAGAAGTAGAATCAAAAGGCTTCTATTCAGAAGGGTGAATCCAAACCAAGAGGAATTGCAAAATCTAATTTGAGCTGTTATTATAACTCAAAATTTGCAATCCTAGGATGTAATACAGACAATGCTGCTGTAATTTCAGCATAAGATGTGTGGCAAAGCTTAGCAATTCACTCATTTAGTACTCGGTATGAAGGTAGCTCAAATCATCTAGATGTCAGAAGGTCAGGCTGTAGTGGTAACCAATTGGCTTATTAATTTGCAAGCTGTAATGAGACTAAATAGTTCCACATTCTTCTTCTGAAGATATCTTCACTCTCTATTCTCTGCCTTTTGTACCTTTTGACTTATTGAGTATAATTAATGAGAAGACAAGAGACTACAAAGAATGACAATTACAGAGAAGAAAGAATGGGGATTGGAATCTGGTACAAGATTCAGCCCAATCTCTTCTCTCTGAAACAATGGAAGGAAACCCATATTTGAATGGATGTCATCCTTGTCTCTGAGCAGGAGATCATGAGGGGCATTATTCCATTCTGGGTCTCTCTGAGGGGAAAAGAACATTGCTCTTCTGATTGGTAGAAGTTGATCTGGTATACATCCATAGGGGGAAATGCTAGATGAACTAATAGCATCACTTCCATACAGGGGTGAAATCCAGCAGGTTCTGACAGGTTCTGGAGAACCAGTAAGAGAAATTTTGAGCAGTTCAGAGAACCGGTAGTGGAAATTTTGAGTAATTTGGAGAACTGGCAAATACCACCTCTGGCTGGCTCCAGAGTGTGGTGGGAATGGGGATTTTGCAGTATCCTTCCCCTGGAATGTGGTGGGAATGGAGATTTCACAGTATCCTTCCTCTGCCACACCCACTAAGCCCCACCATGCCCACCAAGCCACGCCCACAGAACCGGTAGTAAAAAAACTGGATTTCACCACTGCTTCCATAGGATATCTGTAGGATAAATACATTCCATACCTGTGCCCTCTCTTTCTCTTCTCCCCTGAAATGGAAATGTGCGGTTGGAATAGAGCGGATTCTATCCTCATTCCTGGAGAAGTGCCAGCAGCCTCAGCCTTTGCTGATTAAGTTTGCAGCCCACCTTTTCTTTCTGGAAGAGCAGGGAAGATACATGAGAAGAGAAGGGCAATACATGAATGAACTACGAATGACCAGCAGTGGCGAGGGCGCAAGGCTTTGGGAAAACAGATAGAGACTTGCTTGGGGATCTCATATAAGTGCAGGTTCAGGGATTTCCATCCTCACAGCAAAGTATAAGTTTTACATCTATGCAAAATGCAATTCGTTTTTCTATATAGACTTGACCCTTTGGGGGTATAACTTGACAGTATTCTGAATTGGGTCTATCGAAATATGGAAAGGTTTACGATAGTCAGTAACTTTACACTCAGCTTTTATATCAACAGTTCATCATAACTCAGACAAGAAGAATTTCTCCCTTGATTTAGAGTGGGTGGTGATCTTAGGAAACAATCTGCCTTGTAAGAGGCAGTTCAGTTTAATGTTTCTGAAGGTGGTATATGAAGCCTCTGTCACAGTTGTTTACAATTGAGTACACAGTTGTACTTTAATGCCTTCAGCTTTCATGCAAATAATGGAGATAATAATTTGGAAATATTTATACTTACACTAGTGAAAGATCCTGGCAGTTTGATAATTTGGTGAGCAATACATAAAAAACAGCACACTGCATCAATTACAAAGTACAATAAGGATATGTGTGCCATTCAAGCACATATGCATCAGTAAATTAACTGCATTGTTCGTATTACTCACACATACTCAAAAAGCTGGCTGTGAAAGAAAAATCATATGGTTTCAGCAAGGATATTTAAATCATGGTTCTTTTCTGGAGAGGCTGGCATATCATTTTCTTTCAATGTTCAATGCAAACTTTAAATGTATTTGAAACCATGCAGATCATTGCGTATTTGTGTTGGATTTCCTTCTGATTTTCAACCTCCTTCCCTCCACTTTTTCCTTAAAAAAAAAAAGAGTGAGTCCTAAAATAGGTCATTCTAAGTCCTCCTGACATTCACTAAAGACAATTGACATAACATTTGAGTACTGGCATTAAAATTGGGGTGGATACAGCTTCAGAAAACCTAAATACTTCTTTTTTACACTTACATTCTCTGTCCTGTTCTCCAACTAATGCTGCGACCAATGAATGCTTGTCATGTCACCACCCTGTTAAAATATCAGTGTGTAGCAAACTGTGCTTCCCTTGAGTAGTGGTAATTATGCTAGTGACATAAAGGAGACAACCTTGCTGTTGAGCAGGGAGGGAACACGGATAACTTACTCTCCTCATGATCCTGAAGATTAGACTAAGGCCAGCTCTTTATTTCCTAATGGAAGAGGGATCAGAACTACTGTCATTTGACTCTTGTAAAATCTATTCTAATCCATGTCACCCAGTTCTCCAATCCAAAAGTAAGACCTATGCACGTATTTCCATTACCTTAACAGTAAGTCCAGGTGGCTCTGGCCAACTTGTCCATCCAATATTAAGTCACACAATCCTAGAGTTGGAAGATGCCTATCAAGTCTAATCCACTGTTTAGTGCAAGAGTACATTCAGTGAAGGGGAGGCCATCATCTGGCTGGGTAATTGGTTCTACTGTCAATCTGCTCTTACAGTTAGAAAGTGTTTTCTATCATTCAGCAGAAACTGCCTTCCTATAAAATAAGAACATTATTCCATGTCCTGTATTTCTGAGATGACAGAAGAGAGAGCTTCATCTTCTTCTGTCTGACATGCTTTTGGTGCAGGTAATCATTGACCTATGATCATAACTAACCCCACAATTTGGGTTATAAGTTGTTGTGGTTCTGAAGCAAGGCACTCGAATGACCACTTCATTCAATGACCACAATCCCAGCTCCATTGTTGCAGAGGCAAGGAGAAGGACCAAGCCTTTGAGAGAAGGGTGCGGAAGGAGGAAGGCTCAAGTCTTTGGGGAGTGGTGTAGAGGGGGAAAGGTCCAAGCTTTCTAAGAGAAGGGTGGGGCAAGAAGAAGGCTTGCATGACAGTGGGCCTTGCTGATTTAGGCCTCCTGGCCCATAGTGGTGGGTACTTGCATCATTCCCATAGTTGTAAGGGCTGGCATTCTGCCAAGAACCCAATATTTTTGTCAGATAACTGCAGGTGCACCGCAGCAGCCAGAACTAGATGGTAGATGTGTGTTCCTTTGTTCAGCACCACTGTAATTTCAAATCATCGCTGAACGAATGATCAGATGTCAGGGACTACCCTATATGAAAATATTTTAGCTATTAAGCAGTCAACTGTAGCTCTGGATTTTGCACATCAGCTGGCTTGCATATGCATTTGAATTCTTTCCATGGCATAATTTACAAGCGTTATGCATTGGCAATTTTATTTGCATGTTGGATCTCAGCAGGAACCCAGGTAGCAAGATAGTTTATGAATTATTACTATATATATAGATTTGAAAACATTTTCTATCAAAAGTGCAGGAAAAAGTGCCTAGAAATATGGACCTTCTTCTCAGGAACCTGGGACAAATGTTTCTGTGGTCTATTCTGCACAAATATCAATATAGCTTTTGTTCTAGCAGTTTAAGAAGCCTGTGCTTTGGAAATGATGATTTTGTACAGTCGTTAACAACCTGAGCTTTGCTGTGGAGTAAAACAACCCAATGTTGAAAGCTGAGAGATTTCTCTCTCTATTCCCAAGAGAATCAAGATAGTAATAGTGGTAAATCTTGAATTTCTTCCTCTCTTTCTCCTCCCTTCTGAGGTTAAATTGGTGTTTATGTAGTAACTGTTGAACCCCTTCTTCAAGGCCATCTGCATACTTTTCTGCACTTAGATTTTGGTTTGTCCCCCAATAACTAATCCATGTTGTTCCACAGCTTCACTTCTCTCATCTAAGGATGGTGAGAATGTGTGTCTAAGCTACTAACCTTCTGAAATAATGTCTTGAGAAATGAGCAACGAAAGAGTGTGTGTCTGCAAAAGGCTTTTCACAGATTAAACCTAGGACTTCCCTTCCAGTCTCCTCCTAGAATCTACTCCTGTTAGATTGAGGATCTAGCCCAATAATCACTAGGAGTCAGATATATATTAACACCATTTATTTAATTATATCTTGTTTCTTGTATAGGTGCAAGGAAGAGGCTGGAACTGGGATGACAGGGCATCGTGGGATCCTCCTTATATACCCAGTCTTATGGTAAGTAGGGAATGAGGTATTGGTGGGAGGTGACCACATTGACTGGCTGAGCACACCAGTATATAGTGGGGCATTTATATATTTAACAACTCTTCTACTGCAAATGCAAAAGCAGCCCACTGAAGGATTGGCTATGGAAAGAGTATGGAGAGGAATCTAGGACCTTTAGGCACCCACCATTGTTTGCGACCACTTCACCTCAGCCACCCGCCTCAGCCCATTCACAGCTAGTTTTCCTCCTCTGTAGCTGACTGAGGTGAATGGCCCCCCTAGCCAACTGCCACCAGCTCTTTTGGCCTGGCCCCTTTCCCTGGGAATTTCCTGGGAATTTTGCTCCATGGGACAAGAAACCGCCAGCCAATCGGGTGGTGGGTGGCAGCGATGTCACTGGAGGGGCAACCCAGAGTGCTGTGGCAGGGGCAGAATGCCACAGGATAGATGGCAGACTGGGGGAAAGCAAGGTCTGTAGTGGTGCATGACTGCTGTGCTTCGGGTGGGGGGAGGGCAGGCCAATGGTGGTGATGCACAGTTGCTGGTGCTGTGGGGGAAATGGTGGTGGTGCACAGCTGCTGCTATTGTGTAGGGGGGCTGCGGCAGTCAAAAAGCCCATTTGTCAGGGGCCAAAGCAATGGCAGAGGGTCAAAAGGGGAAGCCCCCACTCCCTGCTCCCTACCCATTGCCCTCCCCACCCTGAGCCAAACCACCACCACCAACCTCTGACAGATTAAAAAAAAAGCTTGCAGAGTGGCAGCGACAACACTTCCCATTTTGACACACACACACTGCTGTTGCCTCTTTGCCTGGATTCTGGCCTAATGCCAAATGGGCTTTTCAGTTACCACATCTCTGATCCAGCCAGCCTGATGCCAAACAGGTGTTTCGGCGACTGCGGCCCCTCCCTCAATACCAGCAGCTGCATGCCACCACCATTCCCCCTCACAGCACCAACAACTGTGCATCACTGTTCTTGGCCAGCCAGCTGTCACCCCTGCAGCATCAGGAGCTACGCGTTGCCGCCATTGGCCATGTGCCCCTGCAGATTTTGTTCTCTTCCCCAGCTTGTCACCAATCCCATCTCACGCTGTGCTCCACAGATCCCTTATTCGCCTCCCCCAGTTCCATCATTGCTGCCCACCACCCAATTGCTTGGTGGCTTCTTGTCCAGGTGGAGAGGAATTCCTGGGACAAATGGTGCCTGGGAGAGGGAAAAGGGGCAGGCCAAAGGTCTGGTGGGAGAGGGTTAGGGGGCCATTGGCTATGGAGGGTCAGTGGAGGAGGAAAGCTAGGTGTGAATGGGCTGAGATGGGTGGCTTGGGACGAAGAGGATGCAGCCAATGGTGGGTGCCTAAACCTCCCATTCTGGTGGACAGTGCATAACCATAAGTATGCTAATGATATCCAGTTGTACAT
>JANHFK010002772.1:289003-300837 GCA_036250565.1 Sibynophis collaris | reverse complement strand
CTTAGCACATTGTAAGCCGCCCTGAGTCTTCGGAGAAGGGCGGCATATAAATCAAATAAAAATAAATAAAATAAAAATAAATTGGGTAATGAAACATCTGCAAGAAAACAACCAAGCTCAGACAGCACCAAGGCTCCCTCGTTTTAACCCTGGGCTATAGATAACATTCTCCTTTTTTGGCACAGCAAGTGGTATCAACCGGGGTCCAGTTGATTCGGCCTTTAGGAGATTGAGAAGCAGGTTATTCTCTGAGCTCTAAACCGCCCGTTGGGAGAACACAGAACTGACCTTTAACAGCAGAGACGGTGATTATCTCGACACTCAATTACTCCGGTTGCTTGCAGTCACAATCGGGCAGGCTGTTGTAAACATCCCATTTATCTCCACTCCCTATTTAGTTTCCATGTCACCCTTTTATTAGCAAATAAATATAAGAAAAGCTTTCATGCCAGAGACAGCACATGTATGCAACCATAAAGTGTTTATTTGGTTAGTTCATTAACCATCTGTAAGACAGTTCAGTTTTGGTCTGCATCCTTCTATAAAAGAGTTCAAGTTTTCAAGAAACCGCCAATACATACAAGCAAAGTAAAAGGACAGCCACAACATTTCAGACCAAAATACAAGACATTTTTTTTCCCCTCACGTTTTATAAAACCCGGTCAATTCAAACGACGTTTAAAAAAAAAAAGGCAACAGACTTTCAGTTATCCTTAATACAGTATTTTGCCAGAGTTCGAAAACTGTGGCCACAAAGCCCGCAGGGCACAATCCATGTGCTTTAAATTAAAACGAACACGAACACCCTTTTATGTACCCAACGTTATATTGAACAACATGTAAACAAAGTACCGCTTAAATCCAAGAACCATTTCTGTACTCCGTTTTGTAACATGTAAACTTCAAAAGTATACCAGTGAAAGAGAGAGAGAGAGGGAGGGAAAAAAAAAGAGTTCTTAAACTGCCCGTACGCAACGTTTTCCATGAAAAGGAACAGACAGGCAGGCTTAAGGCATGTGAAATTATCCTAAAGCATCCTAAAGTCACATAAAGTGGTCTGACGGTTGGAACGCTCCCCGATTTGGACACAGGAGTTCTTAGGCTCTTCTACGAGTGAAGACAGGACTCAAATCTTTGGAGTGTCGATACGTTTGGAGAAGGGTACGAAGAGCGGAGATGCCAGTGGAAGGTATCTAAAAACCGAAATGTCTTCTCTTTAGCAATGCTCACAATGGGGAGAGTTCAATGGTGGTTAAAGTACGGAATTTCTCAACTCCCACTCCAAAGTCTTGGACCAGTTCGCTTATCCAGTTTGTTTTGCAGCTACGTTTTTGTTTTTAAAAAGTGAAATGAAAGAAAGCATGTATGTATGTATGTGGCTGTAGAAAGTCTATCTTTACTCCATGAAGTGGAAAGGACGGTATCAGGCCATTCCCACTGTGCTGTCAATCATGCAATTGACAGCCCTTAAGGTTGATTACCGTCTACATGTCCATAGAGGCTGCGTTGACCATTGCTTGCCCAGTGAATGAATAAATAAATAAAAACTCAACGGGATTTCTCAGAGTTTGCCCCCTTTTTTAAATTAACAACCACTATTAAACACTTGGAAAAGAAATACAAAGAGCATCGAGAACACAACTTAACACATATTAATATTATCTGTTTTATTGCAAAGCCCAGTTTTCACTCAACCATCACAAAGTGCTACTCAAATTGCACTTTTTTTCTTCTTCTTCTTCTTCAAATACAACCACAGAAGTTAGCATGCAGGGCAATCAAACAAGCTCCTTAACTGTTCCTAAAATCAAAATCTATGCAAACTAGGAAGAGATCTGGGATCCCTTAAAGCTACAACGCAGAAAAACAAGTATACGGTACATCAAGTATTAAATTTGTTCAGATGCCATAAATGGGAGTCAAAGAGACCTCGGTTTCTGTAACACAAAAAAACACATGGAGGATTGGTAGGGGTGGAGAGCAGTCACCTAGGGGCAGGAAATACTCTAGGAATGGGGGGGAAACAACAAATATACAACAGCACGGATTGACACTTAAAGTGCAAAGGATAAACAATAAATAGAAAAAGGAAACAACATTGCAGCTTTCTACCAACAAGGTTTGATGAAATGTTTTTTCCCCCACATAGTTTTTGTGTACAGATGTTTCCCAAGTCCAACACTAGGTGTAATCTTGGGGTAGCTTTAATTTAAAAATTAAATTTGGGGGGGAAGCTTCAACCAGAATCTTAGGAAAGTGTGGATAGTCAAAATAGACAGATTATACCTTCCACCTCAGGATTTGCTTCGAGTAACACAATTTCCTGCTGACATGGTCAGGAGTTGGCTTGGATTGATGCTTGGGCGACATCTGTTTGATGTTATAAATGGGCTTAGAAGGATCGGTTTATTTCATTTATTTGATTTTGGAGGCTGCCTGATTCCAACTGACTCGGGTTATACCTCACCACATAAAAAGAGTAGATAAAAATTAATCCCCCCTACAATGACAAAAACAGTACATGCTGAGCTCTCTTAAGGTAAAATATGACATCTGAACAAATGAGGTTGACCGAGTTTATAATGCAAAAGCGATTTTGGAGGTCTAGTTAGTACAATATGTCCCATTATGTTTTACAGAAGACTGTGAATATGAGGGTATTTTTATTATTGGCAATCTACAGGCCTTAATATTGTGAACTCTCTCAATGCACTGCCTAAGTAATTTCAGGTAAAATTTGCATGATGTGTTTTAAAATCACGTTTTGATCTGATTCCTATGTTAATCTTCTGATTAGCTGGCTTCCAATTTCAGTAATATAGTGGAATTCACAAGCTCACTTAAACTGTGCACAAATCAGCGGAGGATACGTACAGTGTAAGTGGGATATATATATTTTAACACTTAGTGTACTATTTCTGATTCTGATTCCCAATGTTATTAATGACTCTGGATATTTCACGTTAACCCTTAAGGTAACAATTAGAACAACGAATACTACTGCTGCTGCTGCTACTACTACACGAACGAGAGAAATAAAGTCTTCTGAAATTCAGCAGTTCAACTGTAAAACTTCCAATGGGTGGAAAGTGTATTTTCCCGTGAAGATGATTCAGAGATTGAACGGTAACGATTGCTTTCTTTTTTAGACGGCTAGGCTATGAATCTCTCTTTCCCAATGGGAAAAGAACATCACACGTTAGCTGTTCACTTTTAGAGAAGTCTGGTGCTATTAACTCTCCAGAACGGATGAGTAAAGGGCTCGATCCCCAACAGGCAGAGATCCAGGCAAAGCGTATAGCGTTGGAAAATAATTGTTTTCTCCTTCTTTTTTTTGGTGTGCCCATTATAGCTGCATGGGCCTAGCCAATAAGCATTATTGTTTTTTTTTAAAAAAAACACACATATAAACGCTTTAGTACAAAACCCTCTGTGATTACACTGCTTACGTCATGCTAATCGATATTCTGTGCTTCCTTTAGAAAGACCCCTTGGAGAAAAGTATAAAAATTGTTATGTTTCTTTAAATAAACGCGTGATTCTATTAATAAAAAACACTCTGGCTATGTTGGAAGTATAAGAAACGTCTAATTACACCTTCTGGCCTGGCTACACCTCAACAAGTCGATACCATGCTTTAAATTTAGCCCCGAATTCATTCCGCGTGTAATTTAAAAAACAAGAGTTTACTTCGAGCCTTCCTAAAGATGGCTGTGAACACAATTAAGATCAGATGTATTTGAGCCCTGTTAAAAGCAGTATAGCCGTAAACCTTGTTTAAAAAAGCACCCTTCCATATATTTGGACAAATCACAGATGCGTACACATTTCTCCAGATGCAGTTTTTAATTTAAGAAAGAATTAAAACGAATTTCACTGTTGCTACGTGGGAAAAACCAGTTAACGTGACCAACAGTGTGGAAGTCTGACCCAAAAGTTCTGGTGCAAGCAAGCCGACCAGAACCTTTTGCACGCAGAAAAAAAGTAGCTAGCCTGCCTCTTTTTCTTTTTTCCCCCCTAGCTTTAAACCTTTTAGCTCATGATGGCCAAATCAGGGCTCTCCAAACTTGGCAACTTTTGAAGACTTGTGGGGACTTCAGCTCCCAGAATTCACGGCTGGCTGAGGAATTCTGGGAATTGAAACTCACAAGTCTTAACATGTTGCCAAGTTTGGAGACCTCCGGCATGAATAAATAAAAAATGAACTCCCTTTGAAGTCCGGGTCTTTTGATCAGATGCGGGAATTTGACAATAAGTGGCAAGAAATAAACGGAACGATGCAAGCACCGCCAACTGCTTCCGTAAATGCATAGAGAGTTGGTCGATTAGCGGAAGGAGTCGGGAGAGAGTCCAAGGGATTCTGGCCTCTCTCCTGTGTAGACCTTACCCGAACAGCACCCTGTCTGTCCATGGTTGCATAGTCGCGGAGACAAACGTGAGTTCATCTAGGAAGCTGCAAAAAGACTTCCGTCACTGACTCACTTCTTTGTTGCAGAAGTACATATTCTTGCAATCGCTTTGCCTGTGGCGGGTTCCGATAAAAAGAGGGGGTGAAAGGAGGCCTATTGAGCTGAATTTGCCATAAAGCCTACCTCCCCCCCCCCCCGCGGGGTAGAAATCAGAACTGAGCAATTAGGAATCTGAAAAAACGTGCTGAGGTTCTGATGGAAAGGAAGGGAAGAGGGAGGAAATGAAAGGTTTTTCCCAACGAACAACAGGCAAAGCCTTCTGGTGGCCTTTCGGGTAGTGGGACAACTGGGAGCCCGGATCTAAAGGATAAATACAGGTAGTCCTCCACTTACTATTCACTTAATGACCCTTCAAAGTTAGGAGGGTGCTGAAAAGAGGGGCTTACGGCTGGCCCTCACCGTCATGCGATCAAAAATTGGGGCACTTGGCAACCAGCATGTCTTGGGGGTGAGGGTGTCCCATGACTTCCGTTTTACGCCCTTCCCAGGGGGGGCCTCTGACAAGCAAAGTCAATGGAGGAAGCCAGATTTGCTTAACAACAACATGAATCACTTAACAACCATGGTCAGGGCTCCCGACGTCAAGCAGAACAAAGGAGCAAAATTTAGTTTTGCATTTATGCTGATTATTCTTCTTTTCCTGAAAAGCAAATGGCTGGAAATTTCTTATTTAATCTGCACGCTTTTTTTTTTTTGCCACAGTTAACTATTCAAATTCAAGCAAAGAACTTACAGGCCATTGATATTAGCTGAGACCAAACACTCTGGGTCAGTGTGTTGGTGTATTTTGTTTTTCTGTTCACTAAAAGCTACTTTCGTGACTAATTAGGTCCTTTGGACTTGGTAGAAAATTTAAATTCCAAAGAGAACTGGTTTTGTCAAAATGTCATGCTTTACAACAAGGTTTTCAACTATGGTTCAATCTATGTCCCCAGGCTTACAGCATAGTTACAACAACATTAGCAATATTACAAGTGGTAGACCGATGCCTGATGTAACTTATAACTTGTAAATATTTAAAAGCAAAAATATTTTCTTGAGTGAGCTGTGAACCTTTAGTGAGACCATAAAAATAGAAGCTATGTTTTATATTTATAATCAACGGATCATGGCAATGTGTAATTTTCTTCCTCTAAAAGGGTTATATGTTAAAGACTGCAGGACCAGGATTAGCATCCAGCTGAGCAGGGACAAATTAAAATAATAGTCAATTGTCCAACTTCTTGTTTTCCTACGTTCTTTACAAACTTTTTACTGCATTTCATTAGTTGGCAGACAATCCTCTCTTGACCTATTAGGACATTTCAGGATTAAAAATAATTTCTAATACATTTTATTTATCTGATTATATTCAGATCAATGAAGACATTTTTATCTCCAGTGACTTGGGGAACCTCCTTTCTACTCAAGTCGTATTAGGCACTTGGGTGGTTCAGTTAATTCTAGCAGGTTCAATACTTATTTTCTTTATCATACAATAAGTGACTAGACTTAGAACAACAACAAAAAACCTGACCTCAAAGAAATTTCAAAGTTATTCTTGGTAGCTCATAGACTGTTTTGATGAGCTGAAATTATGAAGAACCCAAGTCTAGGTGCTGAATTAGAAATAAACAGTAACTGATGGCTACTAAAATGAATCATTCAGGAAAAACAAAGAGAAGACAGTAACGTTAGGTTGGTTTTGTCAGTTTCACATTCAGAATACAGTACATATGTTCCTGACCTTAATGAGAACAGAACTTGATACATTCAGATTTTAAATCAGAATGACAGAACAAAGAAAGGGAAATCTGCCTCAATGGTGGGTCAACAGATGTGCCTTTAAAGCTATCCTTCCACAGGTAGGCAGGTGGATATTGTTGCAAATCTATACAAAGAGCACTGCAGAAACATCAGGAAAATGTAGTTTTAGCTGTAAACCTTTGAAAACGGAAGAAAGGGAAACTAGTAAAAACTAGATGCGGGTTATAACATACCAACTGCATTTGATCTCCAAATCTGGTGTCCTTAGAGACACCCAGACCTAAAGAGTTTCTCAGCCTGGGAATGAACCATCTATTAATCGGATAAAATCGATGAATACAACAAGCAATGCATATTGACAGTCATTCTGCTGTTCTCTGCCACCATTTGCAGCAGGAACTACACACCGTTCCTAAGAACCAGGCCAGCCCATTAACTCATTGCAAGTATGGCTGTCCTGCCCTGAACAGAGGCAATTCTAAGAGCAGGCGTGGACGCACTTTTTCCTAAGCCTTATGCCGTTGACTTGCCCTAAGAGCCTGTTGAAATAAAAAGGAAGAGTTTTAAAACTCACTATTTATTTCCAAGGATGGCACTGTTATAGCAAAGGGACAAGGACTGCCCAGGTAGTGATGTCGTCCAAGGCGACTTTAGACTCAGAATTAAGACAAACGAGAAGAACGTATACGCAGCTATCGCTTAAACGGCTTTACAGTAGACTTCAATATTGTAATATCCCTGCACTTGGATGAGTTCAGCAGCACCTGTGTTGAAAAAGAAACACCCCCCCCCCAAAAAAATTGGCACTCACTGCAAGTTTTTGTTATTGTAAAGTGCCTTATGCGTGACAAACACCAGCTCTTGTGATTTCGAAAACTATTGAGGTAGCGATGGAAGAGAGAAGATACATTGCAGAAACAAATCTTTGCTGTTTTAATCACTCAGAGCGAAAACGCAACCAGAATATGAAGGTGTTTTTCGCCACCGTTAATGCTCGTTTTTAAAAACGAAATTAATGTCTTGACTATTGTAAACCGGACACCGAGGGCCAGGTTCAATATGCCTTGTTAATCTTTCCAAACTCTTAAAAAAAGAGTTTGCCAAAGGTTTGACAAATAGGTGTGACTTGTGTTGTCAAATATGTGAATTACAATACACTCTGAAATAAAATACGAACAACTGCTCTCCAATCTACTAGCGGTAGCCTAGGTGTAGGACTACAGTACTTGTAAAAGTTCAGGGTGTGGGAATTAAAAAAAAAACAACACCAAAAAAACTACAGGACTTTCAAAGAGTAAAACTAAACACAGCAAACAATTTAAAAAGTAGTATTGGGGAGGAAAACTTTCTGCTTTTCTTCTTTAATAAACTTCTCCCCAGCAGAAATGCATATACAGTACTGATTTGGGGGGGCGAGGGGAGGATCACTTCCTTTTAAATCATCCTGGAAACCTTGCTATATAAAGGTGAGACAGCAGCAACTTGGGTTTTGAGACGCAGATTGACAGATATCTAATTGGGCTCCAAGACCACAAGTCAGGAAAATAACCCTACAGACGGATGGGAGTCACATTGAATCATGGCAGAACCTTTCTCTGTGAATGGCAATGTTTAGCCAAGGCCAGCAAATGAATCAGACTAACTGCACGTATTTGTCCGACAGAATGTTCTCTATGAAAAAGTCTTTTATCGCTCCTAGAAAGGAACCAATTTGGGCAAAGTTAAAATACGTATTTTAAAATACGCATTTTAACTTTGCCCAGCCAGCCTTCTGTACCCCTTTAATTGCAGTGCAATTATTAAGTTATTTTACTGCAACTTAAAGCATCGTAAATTACCTCTGGTGCAAAAACTCAAAAGCTGGCTTCTAGGAGAAAAAGAAAGGAATACACCCTGCAATTGCATATCCCCTTACTATATACTTGGTTTGGTTAAGTCGAGGGACTTGCGTTTAATATTTTGAAACGAAATTAACTCCCAAGCTCTTTTGAGTTCTCAAGGAAAGCAAGAAAAGATCCTTCCTGACATCATTCGGTCCGAAGTACGGAGTCTTGTTTTTATAGGTACACCTGGGCAACCATCAAGAATTAGGAGAGAGACTGCATGGGAAAAGAGAAGAGAGCTTTGAGTCAAAGGAATGATAATATAAAGCTAGCTTCTCCATCTCTTCTTGCTGGGGGCTTCCAATGGAAAGGAGACAATTAACCAAAATAATAATAATAATCTTTAAAATGGCAGACTTGAAAACACACATTTCCCATCCAAAAAGAGAAACCGCCAATAAAAAGGAGAAACAGAACGCATTTAGATCATTTCTGCCAACTAAGCAGGTGACAAATGCTTCTCCTTTTCTTGCCCCTTTTATGCTTTCCAATCCATGGTTCTTATTTTGCTCCCATCGGAATGGAATCATACTGGAGGGAATCCCAAACAAAGACAATGAACGAAGACAATGAATGGATGATTCTTTATGTTTTGGATATTAGAAGATCAAGAGATAAAAGAGAATATTTGTGTAGCTCAGGGGGGAAAGGAAGGGTCCTTGGTGCTCTCTTGAGCTTGGCTGTTTTCTTGCAGACGTTTCATGGCCCAACTAAGTAATATCATCAGTGCTAGTAGGGAGTGGTAGTTCCTCCCAAGTTATATTCTGGTGGCTTACCCTGTCAAGTGTTGGTGAGGGTGATCTCAGAGGTTCTTTGGTTGGGCTGTTTAATGTTGATTTATGTGGCAGTTCCTTGATTGGGGTATTGTTTACTTCAATTGTTTAGATCAAGAGAGCCACAAGCAACTTAAGGGTGAAGAGTGTCCTTTGCATTAAATTGCCAGGTAAAGTGGCTGGGGATTGTAAGCTGAAGAAAAGGACCCCTATTCCACTAACACAGAGAGAACCATTAGAAGACTTGAGGTCAGGAGAATCCAACCTTGGCAACTTTAAGACTTGTGGGCTTCAACTCCTAGAATTCCCCAGCACGCGTCATACATTTGCCAAAGTTGGAAGGAGATGGGGTGCTCCAAGGAGCAGCTTCTCAAACCTTCCTAAATACTTCTGATGTCGAAAAAAAAAAAGCAAAACTTGGGGAACAATATTTGCAGCCACTGCGCCCTAAATGTTACCTAATGTTTGCATGAGTTGACTTTTTGAAGGAAGAACAAGATCCAGCTAACACACGGAGAACATGATAAGCATGTGCTTCTGATGTGAGAACAAGCCCTCAACAATATGATTGTTGTAGATCTGTGGAGAGAAGACCTACGGAAGGAATGCATAGCAGATCTTTTCGCGCAACAGAAACAAAACTTTAAAATGTGCTTAGGATTTGATCTTTGACCCCCCCCAGGTGTTATAGTTCTTCCTGTTGTGTACCGATGACAAAAGTCAAAATATGGACTTTCTAAGATCAGGTGGAGAAAGGCCCACAATCTGGAGGTTTACATTCCCCCTACAGAATGTGGAGGAATAGGGGCCTTCACATTCTGGAACCACAAGTTCCAAAGCCCCACCCTTCGAGGGCGCGAAGGATGATGGGAGCTGTAGTTCAGGAACACCTGGCAGCCCTGAGATGTGCTCTAAGACACCCACAGAAATTCCAATGGATTCACATTACTGTAAACATCTGGCCCAATATACAATGGAAAACAATGCCATTGTTGGAACAGGCGCCATTTCCAGAACCTGCAGCGCAAAAACATGGAATAAGTTCAACGGTGTGACCCTTTTTCTTTCTTTTTTTTTTTGCTTTTAGATTATAGAGCTTCATTAACAAGGTATAACAAAATAACGCTTAAGTAGAAAGGTAAACAGTTATTGTGGCTAGCAAATTATCTATAGTCTAATTAAATATTAATTATTTATGATCAAAAAAAAGAAACTTACAAAACGGAAAATAAAAATAAAACCTTCACTGTAATAGTATCAACAATATTCAGCACAGTTTTCTGAGAAAGAGGTAATTTTTACACCAAAAGGTTGGATTCCCCCATATAATTCTCCAGACAGTGTCTGAAATGTATTAATCATTTCACCGCCCCCTCTCCCACTTTACAAGATTTAAAAAAAAAAATTTACGGATGAAAGCGCCTTTCATCCGTACTACAACCGTTTAGGAATATATTTTTTTTTTTACTCCTGCAAACGTGCAGCATTTTTTATCCGTCATGTTTGAAAATATTACCCTTGTATTAATCGCTCTTCCGCCCCTCACCATTCCCACCCCAAATATATGCTACCTGCGCCCCCCCTTCATCATAATAATGTATGGCACTTCTGAAATTCATCCTCACCCATCTCATTAATTGAGATCCGCTCCTGAAGTCCAAAACAGCTTCAAGGTGAACCGCAAATAATCAAGACCTACAGTAGATAACCGTATTTAGTTCCCTTTTTTTTTAACAGCACAACGCTGAGCTTGGTTTTAGAGATTAGTCCATTTCGTTTTAAAAAAGAAAAAAATTAAAAAATTCCTAGGAATAAAAAAAAAAGTGTGAACGATGGCTTTTACGTGTCATTCTCTCCTTCCGGGCAGAGGCCTCCCAATTAATTGCAAAGAAAGCGGTGAAAATAAAACTTCACCTGTCCGTTTTCTTCTCCTCCCAGTGGATTTTTTAAAAAGTCTCTTTTGGCATCACACAGAGAGAGAGACAGACAGAGACAGACAGAGAGAGAGAGAGAAAGATCGATTTTCATTCAGTATATCGCCTGCCAGCCAGGGCTTCCCTAGGTAAGCACAGCATTGTTACTCACACCCCTTCCCCCTCGGTGAAAACACATCCTGCAGAGGGCTGCCTCGTTTTCCCGCCAGTGTTCTTTTTACGCTATTGTTCCTCGTTGGAAACCAAGGGACGGCTTCAGCCGCGTGGCTTAACGCGTGTAAGTAACGGGACCTCTTCCATTTTTTTCTACTTTGAGCCCCTCCAGAGACCGGCCGAGGCTTAAGCGTTTTGAGCAATGAAAGAAAAGTTAGAACGGTTATCATACCAAAGTATACGAGTATACGCTTGAAAGGTCTGCTTGCAGGACGTTGGCTTCTCCGTTTACATAAAAGCGTTGTTTTTTGATCAGGACAATGGGGCTTTCCCCACCGAACGCTCTTCCCGGGCCGCTGCGTGAAGGACGGGTCAAGGAGACGGGACGCGGGCGCGGAGGGAGAGGAGCAGCCCCTGCTGGAGTTGGAGGCGGAAGAGTTTGCAGTTGGCGATGCGCAAAGCAGCGCATCCGGTGTGGCGAAGGTAGGATGGGAAGAGAGGTTTGGTCGGGTGCCACGTTCCGGTGCTCCTTCGGAATTCCCGAACGTAATCGTAACTGGTACCTATTGAACGGCAGCGTTAGTTTCGGAAGTTGGGAGATGCGGCTTTGAAAACGAAAAGCCAAATTCAACAGCAAGGCATGCAGTAAGAGAAGCACTTGACATCTTTTAGAAAAGGAAGCCATAGATGTGAATCGAATAGAATGACAGAGTTGGAAGGGGCCTTGGAGGTCTTCTAGTCCAACCCCCTGTTTAGGCAGGGAACCATACACCACTTCAGACAAATGGTTATCCAACATCTTTAAAAACTTCCAGCGTTTTTAAGCATTTGCAACTTCTGGAGGCAAGTTGTTCCACAGATTAATTGTTCTAACTG